>JAEANM010000480.1:10516-35816 GCA_017656035.1 Myanophis thanlyinensis
ACACACATATACACACACACAAAAATACCCTGTATTTTTCGCTCCATAAGACACACTTGTCTCCCAAAAGTGGGTGGAAACGTCTGTGTTTTATGCAGCCAATATTGATGAAGCCCCACCCACCCGCCCACACCCTTCGATCAAGCGCAGGACTTTCATGGAGGCAGAAAACAAGATGCACGGAAGCCAAAAATGGGAGTGTGTCTTATGGTCAGGTGTGTCTTGTGGAGCGACAAATACAGTGTGTGCTTGTGTGTGTGTAGACACACACACACACATAAACATGTTTAAGATTTTATTTTAAAAATAGAATTTTATTATTCTATAATAAATGCAGATATGTTTATTCATTCTTCATTATAGAATACAATTATTTTACTTTTAAAACAATAAAAAATCTTAAAGATTATTTTTAAATTATTTAAAACTTCAATCTGTAATCTTAAATATATTCATGATGTAGACTTCTATCAAAGGTAAATTAGAATAATGAGATGAAAAAATTTCTCCCTTTGGTCACATGCAGTTTTAAGCGTCTCTTGTGTCCCTTAGCATTCTACAATGCTGCCCCTATCATTATTCTTGTTCAATGTATGCTGTTTCCCAAACATGTCATAGAATTAAACAGTAATGAACAAATATTTTACATATTCACATATATATCAATATGGGAAAGACAATGCTACAGAAGTGATGCCAAATATTTTGTACAATATGAAAGGTAAAACGATTTCCATTTATCTAAGATTTATAATCTAATATTTTTTAATTGGACATAGAAAAAAAACCCACTTAAAATACTGATTATTGGTTTTAAACTGAAATTCTTTATTCAGTTTTTATTCTATTAGGAATGTGTCATTGTACTTCCAAAATGTAGACTTGAGAGCTAGAAACTTTAGAGTAAATCTCACAGGATTCTTCAGTCCAGAGATTAAATAAAATTCTTCCTGGTAGGAGAGGAAATTGATCACTTTTTCAAATAGTGTCTGAAAATCTAATTATATATATTTAATACATAAATACATTAGTCATAAAACAAAAATAAAATCCCATCACTGTTTCTGTTATTTATTTTGAAACTGCAATTATATTTAGCGATAAAAATATGGGATAAAACTAAAGCCAAACTCTTTTTACGAGGAGAATCACATGCTCACAAATCTCATCATGGAACCATCTATGTCAATTACTCTATTAAATAATTAATCTGTGGCTATCTCCAACAATCCTAAAACCTCAAATATACTGCCATACAACTTAATCAAGCAGTTTTTTAAATCTTGAAACTATAATTAAACTAAACTATAATTAATTTAAAACTTATAAATATATTTTAAAAGATTGTGAAACTAACTTTTCTTACCTGGAGACAGCTTGACACTCATCAAATGAACTCCTCCTCAGCTTAGCTGCTTATTTATCAAAACAGTAGAAGAACACTTCTAGGTCAGCCATCTTGAGAACAGGCTTTATTTGTCTTTATGTAAGCAAAATATATTGCATGTTTGCTGAACCTGCGTAATTTTTCATTTAACTATCCACATTTTTTGAAAAATGAATGCCAAGATTTTTATTTACACAACAAATGCTCCTAGAGGAATCATATTAGCTCTCAAATACAGTATAAAAATGTCAGCTGCACTAGAAAGCTTTTAGAATGAGATTATTGGCGATGCTTGCTGCAGTGCTACCAGTTGCCTCCACAGAAATGTGTGCAATGTGATGTCTCCCTTATAAAATGCCACAGCAGAAAAAAATGCATATTGTAACAGAAGAGAAAACAACACATAAAGTTAGCAATTTAAACTTTGCATACAAATTTAAATTTTTGTTCTTCCTTGCATTATTTTAATAACTACTTTTTTTCAAATGATACCTATTTTAAATATTCACTTTTATTCCCCTTCCATCAGAGCAAAATATTTGCTTGGATATTCCAGATGGGATCTTTACTGCCTGATGATAGTAGTAGTAATGTAGATAAAATAAGCATCTATTTCCTAAAGTAACTGCAGTAAGAAGCTGCACAAAAATTTTCACTATATAATAATTTGATGTTTATATTTTATATATTTATATACCTTTTTAAAGTTCTCTTTCATACATGATAGAATGGCAAAACCTTATTTGTTTAGTTATTTTGACTTTGTAGTACATATCTCATAAAATAAATCAGTCCTGCATTCATTTTTATTCTTTCTTTTATTAAATTGTAAATATTTTCTTTGTTCTTTGGAACTTTTAAAATCTAGTATGTCATCAAGTTTGCATTGGATTATAAATAAAATTCACAGCTATTTTAATTATGTATGACTTAAACCAGGGCTATTTTAATTAAGTAGGACTTAAAACATTAATAATTCTCCATTTTCAGGACGAACTATTAACCTAGTTCTTCAGAAAACTTTTCCCTAAAACAAAGTAGAAATTCCTGGCTGATCACAAGATTGACATTCTTCCATTCCTGTCCCCAATTAAGTTTTATATTACAGAACAATGTGAACAAATACCACTAAAGTTTACTAAAGTTGCTACTGCATTTCCTATTGGAGCTGAATTTTAACTGTAGTTGAATCTCTGTTTTTAAGTTACTATCTTTACACTACCTTTGGCATTTTATTTACCTTACCCCTGCTGATATCGAGATCAAACTTCCATGTGCATAATATGAATCATATGGAGGGGAGGATACTCATTTAAGTAAATGAAGTGAAAACATGGGGTAAAATGCATAATATACTTTATATATCTCTTGCTTAAGAAATACATGTAATATTAACATAGAATTATAGATAGGGTGACCAACCGTCCTCTTTTGCCCAGACATGTACTCTTTTTATGTCCAGTCCGGGGCATCCGGGCGGGTTTTATAAATTTTATAAATTTACCCAGACGCCCCAGACTAGACGTAAAAGTGGAGATGTCATATCCGGGCAAATGGGGAAAAAAGCGGCTCCAGCATGAGGTCCCACCTTCCCTGCGTCGTCGGCTCGATCCAGCCATCCCGATGTAAGTAACTTCTTGCTTCTCAGTCTAGCCACGCCGCGGAGAGCTCCGGGGAGGGGCTGCGGCGCTGAGTCTGCATTTGCGGTCAATTTCTGGGCGAAGGGAAGCCAAACCCCCCCACCGCCGACCCCATCCTCTTTTTTGAATATCCAATATGGTCAGCCTAATAATAGAGCTGCAAGGGACCTCAGAGGTCTTCTAATCCAACCCTTTTGCTCAAGGCAGGAGCCTTATATCATCCCAGTCAAATGGTTGTGCAGTCTATCTTTGAATACCTCCAGTGATGGAGCACCCACAACCCCAGGAGGCAACCTGTTCCACTGTTTAATTGTTCTGTCAGAAAATTTCTTACTTCTAGGTTGGATTTCTTTTTAACAAGCTTCCACCCATTATTTATCCTGCCCTCTAGTGTCTTTCAGAACAACTCCTCTTTTTTGTGACAGCCCCTCAAGTACTAGAAGACAGTTTACATGTCCCTCTAAACCAGGGGTGGGGAACCTTGGCTCTTTCACGACTCATGGAGTTCAACTCCCAGAATTCCTGAGCCAGCATGGCTCACTCAAGCATGACACTTAACCATTGAAAAAACTCTTGTCAGAATACCCAAAAGTGTGTCATGCTATAAATACAATACCAAGAAAAAAACTGTTAGAAAAAAATATATTTAGTTATTATCTCAGTTTGCTGGATTTTATGTAAATAAAAACACAAACCATGGAAGGCTACTAGAACATTATCTCAATAAAAGAGGTTAAATATTGCTATCAAGTATTGTCCTTTTTAAAAAAAAAACTCACAATTTTTCATTTGAACTGGAATTGTTATTTACAGAGAGTAGAAACTTTCGTTCAAGTGGTTTACATGTACACTTGCATAAAATGTGTTCTGAAAAAAAATAATTTCAGCAAACTGATTTTTATAACTGAAGAATCATCATATATGGTTATCTGCGACTAGATTGCAATCATTACTAATTCACTAAGGAGTAAACCCACTGAAATCTACAGGACTTGCCTTTAAATAGACATGCATAAGACTGAAAAAAACAATCTTTGAAAATCTCTGAATACTGTGATTGATAAAGAAATTAAAACATTTTTTTCCAAAATAATCACAAGGTAGTCCAGTGCAATCAAATGCAGTCTGAATAAAAAGACTTTAAGATAAAAAAGGATGAAGCCTTGCTTTAACTTCAGGAAAAATGGTTCTCTAATTTTGGAACCTGTGAATGTCTAATTTGTCTAATTTGCAGTTAGTTTAATATAGGAAATTGTGAATTATGGAAAACCTTATCGAATGAATGTGAAATCTGAGAATACAGATTGCAGTACTCTTAGCATTAGTTATGTCTACAGCCACAGCTCAGAAATGATTGGTGACCTTCTCTGACAATATAAAACACTTCCATATACAAATTATTTTAAAAGTCAATGGTTGCTTATGATAGCTCTTAAGAGATAATAATGGAAAATGTTCACTCTTATTCAAAACCTAAAATTAGAAAACTTTCTGCCCTCTAGGAAACTAAAATATTTCCTAAGATATTTAGGGAATTATTAAATTATTGGTTGGGTAGATCATAAAAGCAGCTTGAGTATGAAACAAAATTCAGGAACTGAATGTTGGAGATCACCAAGAAGCAAATTTGATGCATAGGATAGCAAGCAGGTCCATGTGTTAAACTGTCAATCTAATTTTTCATAAACTGCACAATTAAAACAATAATGCTGCATCTTTAGCATTTGACTTTTAAAATAAAACTGATTTTGCCTCTCATTTTAACTCATTTATCCTGTAAAGTATTTCTTGATCAGTGTTTACTGAGTCACATATTCATTGCAGTTTTTTAGCCATGACATATTTTAAAAAGGCACTTTTAAAAGGCACACAATACACTGTTTTAAAAATCAAGCATCTAAAAGTAATTGTACCTTATAAGAATAACCCAATAATTTGTTCCAAATTCTCATTGCATCAGGAGTATTTTAAAGTAGAAAATAAATAGAATGCAAAATTAGAATGCAAAATTTAGGTGAGTTTTCCAAAGCAACCTAGTTTTCTGATGAAATCTCACAAATGTGTTACAGATTACAAATTATCTAATGGAAAATTATAGTCTACAAGCAGTGAGAGAAAAAGCAATTTATCAAAGTTGATTCTATCTCATTAAAAGATTGTATAAGCAAGAGTAGAAGCTAGGTTGTTGCAAAGGTCAATCTTGCAATGTCAGTGAGGTTAGTGTGCTGAATTTTGGGGGTGGAGAAGGAAGAGAAGTAAACACCAGATTTAATGTACAACTTTAAAACAATTTTAAATGGAAAGTATCTGATGGTTAAGATATACATATTTTTATACTGACAAATCAAAAAGCAAGGATATAAAATCACTGAATTATTTCAGTGCTTGTATATTGTAATAAAACCTTTTACTGAAAAATGATAAAATCATACAGTGAAAGAAATTGAGCTAACAATGGTAATGTTACAAACCTAGACAGAATTGTAGCTAATATTCCACTTCTACAGGCACAATGTATCTGAAACGATGCATTGTTGAAATCCACTATTTCCAACAGTATTTACATGCTGAAATCTCGCATTGAAATTGAAGTTAATATAATAGGCTTTTGATAGAACCTTAGACCAATTACAAAAGAAACATTGCTTGTTTTAATTCCACAAAATAACTGATGAAAAAGAATATTTTAACATTTTTAAAATAAGTCTATTCTATATTCTTTTAAAATCATGAGAAAAAACTTAATTACTAAGTAAAAGCTAGAGTATTTGTGCCAATTAAATAAACACTACAAAACACTGGAGAGAAAGAAAGCATTATACAAAGTAGAAAAGTACAAAGCAAATAATTCTACCTTGTTTCCTGATAATTATTTTCTTTCTTCCATTGGACTGCAGTCATTATGGAAAATTTTAGACTTAGGCATCAGCACAAAGAAACAAAATTTATTTTAAATATTTAGGTAATAAAATAAAATATAGCTAATATCTGAAAAATATTCAACCATCTAAATATTTCATAAAGAAATGTAAGTGGAATACAAATAAAATTTATTAAATATATGAGGAAAGTGTTTTTCTCTTTTTATAAATTATTTTGCAAAACCTCTTTTTGTGTGTCAGTATTCATAAAGTATACAAAGTAACTAAAATGTATTTAGTAGTAGATCATGTTAATCAGTAATATTTTTACTGCTTGCTTCTATAACTATCACATTTGCCAGACCAATTTATCCCTTTAAAACCCATGCAATTATAAATAAATGCCTAACTTACATAGAAATATTATTCAAAGATGAAATTGAAACCCTTTCATTATATGTTTTATAATAATACACATTTTGCTCCTGGAAAATGTGACCTCAAACATATAACTTATATTCTTAACTTACCCAAGTTAGCTTTTTAATTAGATATTTCAGGATAAATAAATAGTAATATCCATTAATTTTAACAGGTTAGTGAAGGGATGGTTTAATTTCCTTAATATGATAATGAATGGCACATATTGCCTCTCCTCATGCAACTGCTTTTTGAAAACAGACATCCCTCTTGAACTAACACCTACTGATACGTAAGTGCAAGCATGACATCTTGTAAAAGTTGTAGGCAGGTTTTGCCCCAAGTGTATGCACAGTGGTCTGCTTTCTCTTCACAAAAGTAGCAGCATTTTCTTACTTTTTAAAAAATACTATTATTATTCAGATAATCAGTCACATATATTACAGTATAACAGAATTGAATAAAAGGAACTATATTTTAGGTAAACCTGATACAAAAAATGTATAGCCTACAAAAATTATGATTTAATAGCAATAGCACTTAGACTTATATACCACTTTATAGTGCTTTCCAGCTCCCTCTAAGCGGTTTTAGAGTCAGCATATTGCCCCTAACAATCTGGATCCTCACTTTATCCACCTCGGAAGGACAGAAGGCTGAGTCAACCTTGAGTCTGGTTGGATTTGAACCGGCAGACAGAAGTGTACTGCACTCTAACCACTGTGCCACCGAGAGCAACATTTCTTTTAATAGAGACAATTATTTTGATAGAGACATATTTGAATGATATGCCAATCTTATAATAATTAGTAATCTAGTGACCTGGAGCAGTATCAAACATATCCTCCTAAAATCACATTAAAAATTGAAACAATATTTTTTCCTTCGCTAGGTGGCAGCACTTTGCTGAAGTTATCTGGTCTCAGAAGTTAGAAGGGGCAGGCCTCTTAACACATGAATAAAGGACAATCATGAAATATCAGGCCTATACGCTAAACTAGTGAGTTGAAAAATTTCAATGAAGGCGCCATGGCAAATGTCCACGAAGACAGCAGACATCAAATTCAAAAGAGATTCTACCTTATTTCTCATTTCTCATATCTCATATCTAATCTAATCTAATATCTCATTTCTGAATTTGCGGTATTAACTTAACTTTATTATTTATACTTCAAGACATTCATTATGCAAACCTAAGATATCATTAATAAATAGTGTACAACAAAATCATAATATTTTATGTAAGTGAACCTATCTCTCAAATGAATATGCACTGAAAAATTTTAAAAATCTGATACTATTTTACAAAATGGCAAATACAAAAATTTAAGAAGCAACTTTTAACATATGAATGCATTGTTCCTGAGTAAATGCTATTCAAAAATATATTGTTCTATCTTGTTCCAGATTTTGATTTTAAAATTATGTTTGTAAATAGTTATCTCTTTTACAAACCTTTATGAATGATTAAAAACCATCTTAATATATTTAAAACTGAATACAAAGACTAAGAAACATATATCTTGTTTTTGTCTAAATCAGCTGATATGAATGTCAAAACAATGATTACACATATTTCTAAGTTTACATTAATGTGACCCTTTGACCCCCAACCCTTCACCGAATGACTTTTGCAAACCTGCTGCAATAGCCAAACTCCCTAAAATTCTTCACAAGCTGAAAACTGAAACAAAAACTTCTGTTCAATAGTTTTACTTCATAAGTCTAATATTTGCATATTTCCTGAACTAATTCATAAAAACAAAAACTTAATTGCTCTTACCTCTAAATCTGTAACATGTGACTGCATCAGATTCGCTCATTAGCATAGTCATGCTAAACTGCTCCAGAGACAATTTCATCAGCCATTTTGAGACTGCACTGTTTCAGCTACACTGAAAGTGTGATTAAAATGGCTGCAGTGTGTATTCAGTCTCAGCCAGTAAGAATGTAACAATGTGTGAAACACTTGTCACAAAGCACCTCCCTCCTTATGGAGTATACACTATTAGTGCTATTAGTGCATGTGCTGCAGAGATATGGCACAAGTGCTAGAAGTAAAAAAACCTCACAAGGCACAAAGACTGTCTCTGTGAACCAATCGGTAGCTCAGTATGTAATATCTAATCCTGAACTGAATCCAAGCAGCTGCAAGTCCATGTCACATATTATTGACTACAGGAATGAAGCCAAATATTACTGGCAGGCAAGGAATGCTATGCAGGAGGAGCCTGATTTCAATTCCTTTTTTTCTTACAACATTATAAATTCTGCTTAAATTGTTTACACTATACAATGTTACAAAAAGAATTTTTATAAGATGTTACAAGAAAAATAAGTATTAGGTTGTTTTTAATCAACTACATATGTTTCCAACGTAGTGTTTTAACTGAACAATCCAGAGTAAATTTTAATTCACATCAATTTTAGAAAATAGTGAATTGTAATAACCTCACCAGGCCTGCATATTTACTAAATATTTATATTTGATCACATGAAAGGGAGGGAGGGAGGTCGGTAGAAAATACATAAAAAGAATCAACTAAACTGGTAGTAAATTAAATGATCATACAAACTTGTCTTAATGCAAGCATGTTAATGACTTTTTTTCCTCAATGTGAGATAAAAAATCTAATAACAAAAATGTTCTTAAGATTATGTATTACAGAAATATTAAATTCTATATCTGAATTATGGACATTAGAAGTTTATTTGATATCCTAAGTTGTTTAGCAAATTTCATTGGCCAGATATATTACCATACTTTCAGTATTGGCAATATGTGTTTTACTGCCCAGTGCCTGAGAATGATTTGCTAAAATTTAAAATACTCAACCAAAAGTTCAGTGGCATTGAAAATTAAAACAAACATCATGCAGTACTACTTAAATGTGAAGGTCCTTCAATTTCATTAGTTATATCAGGAGTAGGAAATTTATCTATTATTGATATAATCATCACACCTGCCTCTCCTACAATTAGACATAACTGGGGGTTATTCAGGATTGGAGATTAGCAACACAGATTTCCTATCTCCAATGTAAGTAATTCTAATCTTTACCTTCATTCTTCAGAGACTGAGACAAAAATACTAACACCCAAAGTGCTATATATAGATTAAAATATATATGAAACAACCTTTTATCCCATCGGTACTTTGGTTTGATGTCAGCAGATTCCATGTTCCATCTAACCCTTTTAGAGCTTAAAGTGAGAGGGCCCCACTCTTTTTTGGAAGAGTTTCCGCTTGCAAAATAATAAACTGAATTGGTTACATGGTGAACTATTAGAAGCTGACACAACATAATCTCATCAATAAACTTGTAGGTCAAACAGGTATTGGTGATTGATCCTCACCACAGTATCTATTTTTTAACATTCAAAAACTAGCATTCATTTTTGTTTTGATATAAATGTATACCTAAATTTCATTGTACAAACAACAAAAATCATAACTCAATATAAATATCATTCTGTGTGTATCTCAATCAATTTTACTACATTATCTAATTTAAGCCACTCAGTTACCTGAACCATGGCAGAAAATAAATTTGATAAATAAGCAAACAAACTCCAGCGTTACCATAACAAATTCCAGCATGATATTTATTCAATTTATTTGCTGCCCATCTCGGGGTTCAGGCAACTGAGTGCCTTGACTTAGATAATAGGTATAAAAATAGTTCTAGCTTTATTATGGTCCTGCAAATAAGTGTTTAGGGGCCTTTTAAAATCGTAAGAGAGAAGTCTTTGTAACTTGAGAGGTAGTCACTTCCAAAAAAAGAGCTAGATGGGAAGTTTCAAAACATGAAATGGTGATTCTGACAAATGGCAAAATAAGCAATTTTAATTGCAAAATCAATTGCACACTGGAATATGAATTACAATCATTGTTCGAATAAGTTGTAAGCAAAGTCTGGAAAATCAATACCAACACTGAACTGGCATAATCAATGTAGACATGTGGTAAGGGGAAAAAAAGGCATAGGAAAAGATTTAAGACCACACAGACTGCATTAGTTTGGACCAAAGAGAAACACAGCTGAAAGAGGAATTGCTTGGCTGCCTCAACAGCAGAAAATGGTCAAATATTATGGTCACAAGAGAAAATTTGCAGATTCATGTGGTTTTATTAATGAATAAAACCCTAACTTAAAAAAAATCACTAATAAAACTCCCAATTTTACACAGTTGGTGATAACAATGGTTGACAGTTTTGAAAAGGAATAAGGACCAACCATCAAAATAAAAAAGATACTAAGCTCAATTTGACCACATTAGTCTGAAGCAGCAAACATCCACTTGGAAATCCCAGGAAAACAGTTGGAAGACCAACTTCACCAAGACCAGATCAGATAATTACAGCTGAACATCACTGTGACAGATGAATAACAAAAATATCAGAAATCCAAAACAAATTATATACAGTAAACAAATGTGAACCTAAAACCATGCAACATTGCAATTCAATATATTGCAAGCACAAACAATGGAACAAAATCAAATTGAAATCTTGGACTTGAGGTGATTTCAATGAATTGATTTCAATGAACTTAGAGAATGCTTGGGAAGGATTTCATGGATGGAAAAACTGAAGGGGAAACCAAACCAAGAAACTTGGAAAACTTTTAAAAGTGAGATTATTAAAGCCCAGTCTAGCAAAATACCACTGAAGAAGAAAAATAAAAAATTCCAGAAGAAACCAACATGGTTTCTTACACTGAAACCATTGTGGCGATGGCACCGACAGCCCCGTCCAGCAGGAGCTTCTGTAATCAAGAAACATGGTCCAGATTGGTGCAGCTGTGTTGCCTGCTGGCCTCAGTTTCAACGTCAGAGAAAATACTCTGCAACCGATAACAGAGCTATGAATCCAGACCTGTGT
Organism: Myanophis thanlyinensis; assembly: GCA_017656035.1. NCBI lineage: Eukaryota > Metazoa > Chordata > Lepidosauria > Squamata > Homalopsidae > Myanophis > Myanophis thanlyinensis. The sequence goes on from JAEANM010000480.1 coordinate 21,710, forward strand.
TATCAGCTGCAGAGGCTTTCTGGAAGGGCCTCTGATGGCAAAATGGAGGCTGGGAGGTGCTGCACACATCAATTCAGACCTCATTTCTTGGTTACAGAGGCCTTTCTAGAAGGCCTCTGATGGTGAAACGAGGCCGGGAGGGCACCATGCATGTCAATCCAGATGCAGAGAGCTTTTTGGAAGGGCTTCTGACAGTGAAACACAGGCCGGGGGTGATGTGCACCCCCCCATCCCCACCCTAATTTTTACCTGGGCACCTCGCCCCACCCCTGCATCCCTGAGTGGGAGGGGTCTTAGCTAGGGTTTATTTTGGGAGGGTAGGGCTTATATTGGGTACACATGCAAAATCTAGCTAGGGCTTACTTTCGGAGGTCATATCTTCAGGAAAACACGGTAGGAGCAAGCAAAATAACCAGAAGCCAACACTGATTTTGTGAAAAACAGAACATGACAAGTAAGCCTTATTGTATTTTTGGCAAAATGAACCAGTGTAATGCGGTGTATATAATTTATCCAGATTTCAGTAAGGCATTTGATAAAGTAGACCGTGACCTACTACTTCATAACATAGAACAATGTGGGTTAGACAGCATCACCATCAGATGGATTCATAACTGGCTGACCAACTGCACTCAAAGTGTAGTCCTTAATGGAACAACATCTACTGTCAAGTCTAAAAGGACAAATCTACATGGAGGAAAGTATGTAGTGAGGCACTTCAAGATTTTGCCTTAATTCAATACACTTCAACATCTTCATAAACAATTTAGATAAGGGGATATAAGAGGAACTCATCAAATTTGCAGACAACACCCAGCTGATGGAAAAGGCCAACATCCAGAAGATAGGCTCAAGATTCAGGAGGATCTTGACAGATTTGAACAGTGGAATATACCCAACAAAATGCAATGCAATGTAAAGTTTTATATTTAGGCAAAAAAACCCAAATGCACAGGTATAGAATAGATGGTACCTGGCTCAACAACATAATTGTGAGAGGGGATCTAGGACTCCTAGTGAACAGCCATTTAAATATGAGCCAGCAGTATTGTGTAACTGCCAAAAAAAGTCAACAGTCATGGGCTTCATTAACACAGGGATAGAATCAAGATCACTTGAAATGTTGGTACCACTTTATAGTCTTGGTGAAGACCACACTTGGAATATTGCATCAAGTTTTCATTGGCACAATATAAAAATTGAGACTCTAGAAAGGAGTGTGGAGTAGACAACAAAGACAATTAGGGATTGGAGGCTAGAACTTATGATGAATGGTTGCAGGAACAGGTTATGTCAAGTCCAATGAAGAAAAGGTCTGGCTGTAACATATTAGTCTTCCAATATCTGAGGGGCTGCCACAAAGGAGGAGTCAACCTATTTTCCAAAGCACCTGAAAGTAGGAAAAGAAGCAATGGATGGAAACTTATCAAGGCGAAATCCACTTAAAAATAAGGAGAAATGTCTTGATTGTGAGAACAATCAACCAATGGAACAAATTAGAAGTTATGAATGTTTCATCACTGGAGGTTTTGAAGAAGAGATCAGACAACAATTTGATGAAAATGGTATAGGGCAGTGGTGGTGAACCTTTTACTTACCAATTGCTTAAAGTACGCGCTATGCCTGTGCCATCCACACTTGCGTACGGTTCCATGTGTGCTACATGTGCAACTGTACCATCTGCACTTGCATGCAGCTTCTGCATGTGCAATGCGTGTGTGCTGCGCACAGGCACTCACACACATGAGCAATCACATAAATGCAGGAGAGCTCTGAAAACCAGCTGGATTTCCTGCTGCTATTGTGCCCATGCACAGCTGGAGGTAAGTTGGCCGACAGCTTGTGTGCCCAATAGGTTCACCATCACAGACATAGGGATTATTGCTTGAGCAGAGGGTTGGACTAGAAGACTTCCAAGCTCCCTTCCAACTGTATTATTCTATATAACCCAAAGAACACCCACTGATAAAGAGAAAGGTTTAGAGCAAAATCCTTTCTACATAATCAAAAAAGTACAATGGGAAACACATATTAACTATATAGTTACCACTCATTAAAGCTAAATGAGATAGAATTCAGTGATCAAAGACGGCTCCTGTGACAAGTCCAGCAACATCAATACTGATAATTAACGGCTTGCCTTACAAGCAAATCATAACTTAAAGCAGTTGAGATCAAGTAGAATGATACATGAGAACCTGGCTGAAATGGCTCTGGTGGTTATTTACTGACCGATAAGAAATTAAGAAAGACTTTAATAACTATCAATGAAGCATTCGATGAAGATATTTTTTCAAACAGTATCAAGGTGGTAGGCATGTTTCAAGAAGCTTGGAACGACGTCTGCCATAACCAAACAGTTGACCACAAAAAATAGAAACAACAAAAAAGAGGAACAACAGAAAAGAGAAATAACACAAAGAAATGGAAAAAGGTGTGATGTATAGGAAGTTTCTAAAACTACTACTATTTCAACTTACAACTGCAATAGGACCTGGAAATTTTGACATTAAGTGGTGTGATTAAGAGAGGCATCATGAAATTACACCCAATTTTACAACTTTTTTTACTTGATTTAAATAAATTTCTGTGATTGTTAAATGAAATATCGTGTGACCTCAATTTGTTACATTCTCTTCCACTGATCTTCCTTGTCCAAAGATGACTGAGAAGTTTGCAAGTAGTAACCATGTGACTGCAAACCATTGCAACAGTTATAAGTACAAGGACTGTCATGTCACTTTTTAGCACCATCATACTTTTTAGCACCATCATACTAAATGAATAGTCATTAAGTTAAGACTACCTATATTCTGGCTAGCGCTGCGTCAAAAAATAAAAAATGATGAGAACCATGCAGAAATTCATTTATAGAACATTTTGACTTTAGGCTGAACTCTCTCCTAAAGTCCTTACCTGTAAGCAAAGAACCATTTATGGCTGTTGCACTATTTTCAGTCACGTGATAAAAATTAGAGCACTTGGCTACTAAGTATATATTTATAATGGTTGCATTATGTAACTGCCATTTGCAGCCTTCCCAGGGAACTTACAAAAAGCAAAGGGGGAAGTTGAATTGGATTTGCTTAACAAGTTGTTTTGTTAACAACTGGGGGAAAATGGTCATAAAATTGGGCATGATTTATTTAACAACCATATTGCTGAATGATGGAAGTTCCACTCCCAATTGTGTTCATTAAGTTGAGGGCTTTCTGTAGAACACAACCTTTACTAATTGGCATTTGTCTTGAAAGAGTTACAACAAGTACTCTATTACAAAGACTTAAGTTTTAGTTGTAACAGAAAATAAAATAGATTGATTAATCAGATAAAACTAATTAAATAGGAAGTCCACAAAATCTGTCAAAGAAAAAACCAACACTGAATTTTCATTATCTCGTAAATAAGAGGGTAGGACCATTCAGATCTACCTTTGCTATTATTATAAACATTCTCTCTCCTCTTAGCAGATGCAATTATGTTGTAGTAGAACACTTTATACTGTAGGAAGAGGAAATGGGTAGTTTTCAAATTGGACTTCCAAGCTTATTTTGACTACAATTGTCAATTGTAAGTCTATTTTCCTCTAAAACATTAGCTTTCAGTAGGTCAGATTTTCCTTAATAAAAATAAAGCATAGAAAACGTGGAAACAAAAAAAATCTACACAAATTTGTTCTTGATATAGATGTTGAATATGTAGTTCAAATAGTTTTTTGAAGGGAGAAGGCGAAAACTTTATACCTATATTTCCTCCATGCTGCGAGAATATTGTGATCCAGACTGCTTACTTGTAGAACATAGAAGTCTAAACTCAGCAGTGAACGGCAGCTATATCCATCCATAAAAGGCAATTTTAAAGCACAACATAAAAAAAAATCAAACCTAAGAGGCTAAGGGAAGGAGATCCTCCAATAAGCTACCATTAATTTTTACTAAACAGAGTATAGTTCAAAAACCCAGTAAACAATAAAAAATTAAACAATAAAGATATGTTGACTGATTGTGTACCTGAATTACTTTCAGCTGTATTTTGTACCCCATTATGTTATTTCCCTCCAAAACATTAAATATCAATGTTGAGATTTTGATGAAAACTTCATTCAGTATTTATTAATCAAACTTGTATTCTGCTCTGCCCCCAACAGATCTCAGCCAATCTGTCTAGACCTATAAGCATATAGTTATATAACTAATTTATATCATGATTGCTCTTCTATTGCTATCTTCTGTTGCTGAGAAATAAAAGACCTACCTCTCAAATTCTAAAATACAATTGCATCAACTTTTAAAATCAATGAAATCTTAGATTGTGAAATTAAATAGATCTGTTCAATAACACAGGAATAAATTCAATGGCGATACTAAATACTTGTAAATTCTGCTTGGAGTCTGACTGAAAAGGAGCAATAGTAAATTCATTTGCAGGGTAATGTATGAAGAGGACTCTTTGGAATTGCTCACAATTCAGCAAGATTATTTGTGGAAACTTCTTATTTATGCTGTTTTTAAGCATAATTCTATAGATAACGCTTATACTTGCGTATTACCTAGAATACTGATACCCCAAAACAAAATCACTCAAATAGCCTTTACTCTTAAAACTCATGTTAATATTATTAATTTTATTAAATAATTGGTCCAGACAAGTGTTTCTTGTTATACTGCTTATTTTGAAGCTTCCTTTTAAGTGTTGTATAAAAAGACATTCCTACTACTGATCTGATACAAACTATAACAAGTAAGAAAAATTAAATACCCAACTTTCATACACAAGCTGCAACTTCAGGGAAAAATTCTGAATACTGTAGAGGGAAATCTTTCAGCATAGGTTTTTTTTCCTTCTCCATCAAGGAAGTTTTGTTATATATATAATTTACAAATACCCAAAATAAATTATTTTTACTTACATATTGCAATCTGTTTCCTAACTTTAACTAATGTAACTTTTTAAAAAGTTGATATTCTATTTTAAATATTTTGTTTGATATATTAGATAATTAAATCATGCAAAAATTGGCAATATTTCTATTATCCTATAGCATATAATGAATTGTTTAAATAAAAATTACATTTTGATACTGCTTTAAACAATAATGGATGGGATCCTATGTTCCTTAATAGGGATCAACGGTGCAATTATTATTTTTACCACCAACTGAAATGCTCTTATTTAATCATTATAGTCGTTGATCTTAGTGAATGACATACTTTAAAATAACTAGTCAGATTTTGGCAGAATAATTTATGGTGATTGGAAGGGAAAAATTTATCACATTAGTATGTTGAATTATTAATCAACCACGCTTAATATTAGTGTTTGGTTGTCATGTAATATTTTATGGAACTAACACGTATAGTAGTATACATATATGCTTAACAATATTTTCTCCTGTAATGGAATTCTTTCAATTACTAAGCTATCTTTATATTAAAGAGAAAGTGAGCTTTATAACTTATAACAGATGTGGTCACTTAACAGCATATAAAAAATAAAATGCAGCTATCAGAAATCAGGAGATAGCTGCAAATGTAGAGCTTACACAGTACTGTATAGTTTAGTAAAATGCAAATATTTAACTTTGTACATACCTTTTTATTCATACTACTTGTTGTTATTTATGGCATTGAAAGTTGCTGCCCAGAGTCATTTGATAGTGAGATGGACACAAATCCAATAAGTATTTAAAAAAATAAAAATACTATTTCTACTTCACTGCTACTATATTTGCAATTTGGTGTATGTACTTTAGTGTAATATAAAATACAAAATTTATAAAAAACAAAAATGTCTTTCAATTCGCAAAATATATGATCATTGATATTGTAAAATTATGTTAGAATATTTAAGTTGATAATTTAGAATATTAAGAAATGTATGAAGAACAATTTTAATAATTTTTTCTTGGCAGTTTCAATCAATATAACATCAAATTTTCAAGGGTCAAGCAGACTTCTCTGACACTGCAAGTAAGGGAAGATATGTGTCGGTTGTTTGTTAACAGTGTATACCTATTGCAGCCATACATCTGCAAATTTTAACATTCTGGCTAGGGGGCTCTTAAACTGCAAAGCAAAGCACAGAACAGGAAGTTTGAACAACCAATCAGTATGCAGGATACACACTTCTGCAAACATGAGTTAGATTTTGGGAGATGTTTGTGTTAGCCCATCTATGGCCATTTGCAACATGCTTAGTGTAGGTATGCAGTGATAGCTATGCGCAGTTGTGGGAAAATTTAAATCCACCTTAACACTCTACTGGAGTTTACTGCTTTGTTTCAGCAAAATGGTTTCTTCATACCCCCTAAATGTATTATAGACGATTCGGATTCAGAGCAACTTGGTGTGTGTGAAACAAACATAGAAGGAAACAGAAATTTTACCATATGAATGCGAATAATGTTGGACAAAGACTTATGACTGAAAAATCCCTAAAGTAACCACCACAATGAAGTGTTGCAATGTATATCAAGGTTCTAATCATCCATGTTCTATTCACATATTATCTTATCTTTCTTTTCTATTCCTCTCTTTTAGCCAGCAGTCATAAGCACTGAGAATACATCTTCAGGGGCTGTTTAGAATTCTTTTTATCTACTTTGCATTTTTTTTATTCTCTTCTCTACATCTGCAAACATTGGGGATTCTCCCTGAAACATCATGAAAGAACCTTACCGTGTCTGGATGGTAGCTTTTTTGACTGATAGAATGAATCTCAGTAAATAGTACTGACATTAATTTACATGGGAAATAATTTATTATGCATTTCTATTATATTTATTTATTAATAAAAATGATTGCTATTATTATCTCATATTATTTATTATTGGCTATTTGGGATCTTTGTATATTTTGATTTATAAGTTTTTGTTTTTTATCTGACATGTAGTTATAATAAAAAGCATAAACTTTTATGAAGTTTATGAGATACTCTTTTTAACTACAAGAGTATCAATAATAGTTTGAACACTTGAAAATGTAATTTTAAATTTAAATAAATTAGGGTTTAATAATCAGTTTTGAAAGCACAGATGAAAACTTAAGTTTCCGAACATTTCTAGTCAACACAGTCACTCAGAAGAGGCTCATACTTTGTCTCAATTTTTCTGAAAGGGCAATTTGTTACATATGGAATTTTATGAGCGCACTCACAGCTTCCATGGGTATGGTGGTATCTATTTACCAGAAGGAAAACTGAGCACGTTGTTCCTAGTCACTTCCTTAGCCTCAAAAATGCTATCAGATTGGTTACCCCACTCCATTGAGTAGCTTTAGACAAAATAATTTATGATAACCCAACATATTGTAAGCCAATGTAAAATATGTTATTCGGAATGAATCCTTTTTTTCCCCAACAAAACAAAAGTCAAAGCAGTCTGGTTTTTTTAAAGGGAGGATTAGAATCAGATTAATCTAGCAACAACTGAAAATACCATTTTCCTTTATACTTAAACATATGGAGTTTGAAAAACACTTAACAAAAGGTTTTCCTCACAGTTAAGGAGAGCACCTTTTTGTCCCCATTAGACAAAATAGGAAGTGAAAGTAATTTAGAATATTTTTCCAGCATGTTTGGCCTGGAACAAAAAAAATAGCATTTGCAATTTTTTTTCCTTATATTCGTGATCTAGAAATTAAATTAAAAAATGAGTGAAACTGGAGTTTTTTTCTAATGATAATTATATTAAATCTATTTAGCCATTCTTACACTATCAATAATGTTAACCTACCTCACAGAGTTGTTATGCATATTAAATTTTGGCATCATTCTAGTGTAATTTGAGATCTTCTGACAAACTGTAAGAATATAAATTTAAAAAATAATGCTTCCTCCATAGAACAAATCAGAAGAGAAGGAATATCATTCCCTCTTAAAGACTAAGAACAATTATGGTAACATTTTACAAGCCATTTATAAAACTTATAATTACAGATAAATGTGAAATAAAAATAAGTTGATACAGAGATACAGAGCAGGATTTCTCCAAAACATATAGCACAGTGTTCATACACACATCCAAGTAGGGCACTGGTTTATTATTTCCCCTTTGTGCTTCTTGCATTCAGAGACACCAAAGACACCATAATAGAACGATCAATGTGCACTACAACATTTGCTCTTCATGCATTGAATGTATAAGAATGACACAACATAGTTTTTCTATTATTCCACAATAAACTGGTGCATAATCCTTGAGTACAAAAAAAGGAGATTTGGGACCTTTTAATTTACTTATTCACACAGAAGACTGTACCTATAGTTTGAGGTTCCATTAAATATAGCAGTTTAAATCTCACCATCAATGTATTTTCCACAATACAAGCTAGAAACCAGCAATATTTACCATGTTTGAGTGAATAGCATACTTACTGTTAAATTCAGATAATTTTGCTGATAATACTATGCTGGTTTTTAAATAAAAGCAAAAAGTTATTTGTGAATAAAAGACGCTGATAATGCAAAACAAAGAGAGCTCTTATTTATCTTAGAAAAAAGGCTAGAGGTCATACAGCAGCAATTTTAAAAGTTAAATAATCTTTTCAAATACTGCTAATTTTGATATAATTGTCATATTTATATACATGACAAAATTGCCATACTATTATATACCACTTTCTCAGAATTAAAAAACAATAATCCGCACAGAAAGTTCCAGAAAATACTTAAACATAGCATTTTGATTGTAAACTACGAAACTATAGTAATTTTTACAGGTTTTTATATAATACATAAATAAATGAGAATTAAAATATTATATATCCTAACCAAGTTTTTATTTTATATTTATACTCTAGTAGTATTGCCAAGTAGGGTCTCATCTCCTTTAAAATGTTTTTATCAATTTTGTCAATATTTTAGTAGCAAAGTTATCCATAGCAAGTATCATTTCAAGTAAATACCTTTTCTAATTAAGACTATTTATATTTATAAATCAAAACTATTTTTCTCTTAGAAACGTGAAATTTTGTGTATGTATTTGTGTATATGCATACAAATAAACAAAGGCAGAAACATTAACATATATTAACATTATATAGATTGGCAAGATACACAAGATATCACTCTTCTTGAAAATCCAACTTTTGAACACAATCCTGAACTGGAAAAATATGTCTTTTACTGTAATGAAAAGGTTGTATTAATTGTTGTCCAAAAAGCAAAATGAAAATAAACTCTTGTCTTACATAATACTAAAACTCAAATTAGAAAGTAAGGTATAGTCTAATCTTTAAGAACACTGTCAGTACTTTCACTTTGTATATTTAGCTCCTTCTCAGGGCTACAAATCAGGACATTTTTTAAAATGAATATATAAAAGTAATCAATCTCCAAATATTTACATTTTAATGAATTAAAAAATTAAACCTGTGTTAAAAGACAAACCAAATTGTCTCATCGTACTTACCTTAAAGTCAAATAAATAGAAACATCATGAAACAGCATAACCCAGCCAATATAATTTCAGACAGTCAGAATTCAGCAGCAGATATGTAAATTAAAATAATACAGCACTAACCGATTACATGGGACTAAAATCGGATGTCCTCGATTGCTCATAAATCGGGAAAATGGCCGCTTCCTCTGAAGAAAACCTCCTCGTCGTCCAACACTAAAAACGAGGGTTTCAGGCGCGCTTATGCAATGCGCATGCTCAGGCACATACTTCCTGCCAGTATAGAGGAAACCACCACCCATCAACCAGCGGTGGGGGGGGGGAGGGTAAGGAGCGAACGGAAACTACCGCCAGGAGCGGCAGTGAGGGCTCTGGAAATTTTTCACCGCGTCAGCGATTTCGACAAGGCAAGTCGGAGAAGGATCGACAAAAAGGAGAGTCTTTCCCCATAAAAGATGGCTGAGGAGAATTGCCTTTAGATGTACTAGCTACGGCTGGCTGCCACCATTTCCAACACAAAACCTGATCTGTATCCAACAGCCGCTCCCTCTTTCCCTCCCTCCTTCCTTCCTCTCTGGGATTGCAGAAATACCTGCGAGTTAGAAGTCTTTTCACCGCCAGTGGTTCAGAGCGCTGCTACAAGTGCTCCCGTCCGTTCCCACTGCCGCCGATGATTCAAAAAAAAAAAACCCCACACAGCAGCCTACAGCATGTGTTGGGCCGTTATGCAAATGAGCTGCGATTTCCCCTCCCACTCTCTTGACCACACCTCCTTTGAAAAAGCTGAGGGGGCGGACGTGCGAACTGCATTCTTTCGCCGGCCAATCCGGGGATCGGCCGTTTCGACGGTTATGCAAATATTCCACAATTACTTAGCATATTTTCCTGAAGGCTCCTCCCCTTCTTGCAGTAAGGAAATTATTGGTTTGAGCGGCAGATAGTTGATAAGCGAGTTAAGGTGGAACGGAAGTCCTTGTTGATTGTTAACCTAGAAATTGACGCCAGTGGTAGCGGGAGACAGTGCTGCTACAGTTTACGAAGCTGACCGAGGTCGTAGCGTAAACTGTGTCTCGGCTGTATCGGTTGGCGTTTCTTTGGTGTATCTGGATAGCTTTGAAACCAGCATGTTCTTGAAGAGAAGCTTCGTGTTTTATACTGTTTCAGAGGAGTCCCCAATCTTCGGTGTCAGTTTACAATTTCTGTATTCCATGGTAAAAGTAGTGAGCAATGTTGATACACCTTGGAGGTAACCATTGTAAAATTAAGCTGCCGTACAGCTGTTACTCGTGACATATTTGGAATATCAGTTATGTTCTTATATTTTCATAGGCAATCTATAGTGTTTACTTAGAACCAAGTAAATTTTGAGTTCGTTTAGGGTTATTCCTAAGCAAAATAAGTCCATTATTCAATTGTTTTTTGAGTTGTATTTTCTTTATCCACAATATATGATATCCATTGTGAATAAAATGTTATGTAATAAAATAGCTTCATTATAAGTTGAATGTATCCATTGTGTTGAAGCACAATATGTTATCCTCCACATTTTGATCTTTAGTTGTGAAAATAATTTTCAGCTAGGAAATCATTGAATTGTTATATTTAAGTGGGAAATAGGAAAGGCTAAATAATAGCTTGTTTGCTTTTCTAAAAACATCTTACCAGCTGCTTTTTCCTCTCTATAGTGATTTTCCACACCCTTTTCCCACAAGTCTTTTCTTCCACATATCCCTTCCTACTTCATTGCCTACAGCGTACTTTAAGGTATTCTGCAGGGACAAAACTACTTTTTATTCTAAATGCTTGAATAAAAAGTCTTAATGTTTCCGTTTTAAATTTGTTGATGAAATGAAATCAAATAGTAAACACCAAACATTTAATATTTAGACATTTGAGAGGTGGAAAATGGAGAAGTGGGAGGTGGGAATAAAACTAAACAGCCAGAAAAAACTTGGTATTTTCCCCCACAGTGCCACCAACTGTAAGCATGCAGAGGAGGAGAGGTATTATAAAGGGCACAGGTACATTTCCCATCTACTTGTTACCTTCCTAGAAACATAGACAGTGGATTATTAAAATAAAAATTGCTTCATTCATTTGCACTTTACTCTCCATTTCCCCTAATTTTGAAGATTAGTAATCGGTGGAATTCAATTTTTTTTACTACCGGTTCTGTGGACATGGCTTGGTGGGCATGGTTGGGTGGCATGTGACTGGGTTTCTGTAAGTAGGGCAATAAAGAAACACCACCAGAATGTTTTTTTCCTGCCTTCCTTGCAAGATTAACCCTGTAAAGTGGGAAAAAAAACAACCAGTTCTCCGAACTGCTTAGAAAATTTACTACCGGTTCTAGCAAACCTGTTGAATTTCACCTCTGCTAGTAATTCAAGCCAATTCATCCGCTATGACAATAAATAGAGGCCATGTAAGCAGGTTATCATCTTTGCTGTCCCCCCCCCCAAACACATTTCAATGTTTTTGCTGTATCAAGTGAAAGATACATATTATCGAATAAAGCAGTACAGGTAGTCCTTAATCTACAACAATTCGTTTAGTGACTGTTCAAAGTTACAACGGACTGAAAAAGTGACATGACTTTTTCACATTTACGCCGGTTTCAGCATTTTCATGATCACATGATCAAAATTCAGGTGCTTGGCAACTGAGTTATATTTATGATAGTTGCAGTGTCTTGGGGTCATGTCATCACCTTTGGAAACCTTCTGACAAGCAAAGTCAATGGGGAAACCAGATTCACTTAACCACCGTATTACTAAACAATTACAGTGATTCACTTAACACTGGCAAGAAAGGTCGTAAAATGGGGCAAAATTCACTTAATACTGTCTCACTTAGCAATAGAAATTTTGGGCTCAGTAGATAGATCAAGGACTACCTGTATAGAAGAAGAGAGCTGGTAAGAAGCTAGTGATGGGGCAACCAATACAGGAAAGAATTACAGAATCCACAAACACTCTTCGGTAGTATAAAATAAAGGGTATAAATTTAGTAACAATACAGTACCAGTGTCCACACTTTTGCATTGTAAGGTATGGAAAGAATTTGGTTTCTGGATAAAAATGCCACCATAATGCTACTCAGAATGAGTTCAAGGATGCAGATAAGATGATGAAATAATTGATGATCGCCTCTTAGTATTATACTCTACAAAGAGACAAATAAATGAGCAAGTAAAGTGCCCAAAATGTATAAAACAGAAAGTAGATAGGAGCAAACATCTGTTGCATATTTCATCTCAGGAAGTCAGAAAGAGAAAGGATGTATGAACAGATTGCTATTTTTAAGAGCAACAGCTAAACATAAACAGGACATACTAATCTGGTGAAAATTGAAGAATAAATACGATGAAACACAGCTATGCTTCAAAACGTCTGTAAGGCCCTGATAATTGGTAACTTTTATTACAGCAGTGAAAGCTGTTTTGTTCCATCAGGAACTTGGGGCCTAAATTAGATTACATTAAATTAATTTGCTTACCTGTGGGCTATTAAAAAACGAGGGATGGTAAATGTCTATTTTTAACCTGATAGGCTGGGAATAATATTTGGAAGGTTTATATCAAATTGTTTTGTTTTACTGTGTGTTTTTTATTGTGAATTTCCTAGATTTGTTGGAAATGCACAGAATATAGACACTGTACTAAAAAAAAATAAAATTATCCCAGTATTTTGTATTAGCCGGTAAGTAATAGTGTGCTTATGTTGGCTTTTCTTATTATTGGACAAAAGTATTGGCATAATTTCAGATTAAAGTCTACTTGTTTCTGTCATGCTGGACACATTTTCTTTTTTTGGAGAAGGATGTTTTGTCCCTCAGCTGCTATTTCATCTTGACCATTCTACCTATTTCAGTTTAAGGGCAGAAGAAGTGAGGGGAGGGATTGGAGCTAGTCAGCCAGAGAAGCAAATAAATAAAATGGTTCTTGGAGAAAATTAGAGGACCATTTTCATTTGCCAGTTTTATTTTTGTCACTGGTTGGTGTGAAGGTTGGAGTCCTTGAGGCTAATTCATATTGATACATAACTCAGGAACCAGAGTTGAATGAAAGGTGAGATAATTGCATATTATGCACTACATTACTAAGCGGGAATGTTGAGTGGGTAGTGATGCCTACTTATATTCTCATTAAGCATTCACCCTCTTATGTATATTGGAAGAAAACAAAGAAGAGATGAACAGCACTCACTGTCTTGTTTGTAGACTCCACTGCTTGTTCCCTAAAATGGTAGTTTAGATGAGAGGCTATTTAGAAAGTGATAGAACTGGATGCAATTCCTGTCCTTGTTCCTTTCATTGTCTGCCTTAGAAGAAAAAAATAGGAATGGTGTTTATTATTGATTGTCCATTGCTCACAAACAGTTTTTCTTATTTTAATGAGAAAAAAAGGCAATGCTAATGACCCTTTCTAAATATGAGCCTATTTATGCCCTAACTATCCTGTGAAACTAACTAAAACACAAAAGGTAATACCATTTAAAAAACATGCTTTGGCCCATAGCTTATCCCAATTGGCATCAGACTAGAATGGTATTTTTAAAAATTCAGGGAGGCTGGTATAGATCTATTTCAAGCTTATTTGCTCTCATCAGCTGGTCATACCTTTATGGGATTTGGTATGACCGGCTGATGAGAGCAAATAAGCTTGAAATAGATCTATACTGGCCTCCCTGAATTTTTAAAAATACCAGC
>JAEANM010000481.1:0-35810 GCA_017656035.1 Myanophis thanlyinensis
ATATATATATATATAATAAAGATAGCTGGCTATTTTAATGTTGCATAATATGTTGCCCTACAGAAGTTAAGAGTACGATTCACTGCCCACAGAAATTTGCCTCTAGTATATGGAAAAAAGCGATATAGAAACTTTATTACTTAGTTAATGTTTGTTTTTCTACTTTTGAAATTGAATTTGTTACAAGGAAAACCCATAACTGAACCATTAATATTTCTGCAAAAATTTGGTGTATGTTAATTGTTTTCTAAAAATAGATTGGCTGCTTTCTGGTAAACCTTGCTCTCAGGGACAGATCTCGTGGTTTTTAGATGCCGAAAGAGATATTTTTTTTATACTAATTCTAATTGCTTTTTCCATTGTGAAAGGTAGATATGATTAGCTAGAAATATCTATATCTTTATCCAAATATATGCATATTTATCCATGTGTGTGTGTATGTGTGTGTGTGTATGCTCTGAGTTTAATTAGTTATTTCCTAAACCTGGCAATATGACAGAAATCTCAAAATAAGAAATTCAGTTTGTTTATAAAACGATTAAGGAATAATTTTCAGTCTTCAAAAGGTTTTCTTTGCAAGAAAAGTTATTAAGTTTATATAAAGCTTGCTGAATGCTCTAAGCTAAGAGTGGGCATTTTTCTACCTGGATGTTTAAAAAGTCCAGCTTCTAATATCATGGGCAATAGCAGGGAGGGAAGGATCTGTGATCTAGAAATTCTAAAGGATTTCAGAGTGCCAAGCTTTGCACTGAGTTTCCATTAATAATGAAATTCTAAAGCTTATTATCTGTTGTGCAAAGATACAATTGTCACCTGATTTTCTTATCTTATTAGTATTTATTTTTGTTGGATGATTCCTTGTCCCAAGTTGTAGAATTATCTAATGTAAACCTATGCAGACATTAGATAATAGCCACAATGTTGCCTTTCTATCAGCTTCACTGGGCATTTATAAACAGTCAGTGGACTGTGAAAAATATGATGGAATTTGTGATTTTGTTTTATCTGCTATTGCTTATGCTGATTTTACAGATATCCAGTCTTAAATGTTTTAGTCTTTGCTACTGTAATATTATTATTTTTTAAAATATTTTTATGAAGGGTGGAGTGCAGTGTAGATACAATAAAAAAATGCCACACAACTGATCTTGAAGTATAATAAATTGGTTGCACAATTAATTTATAGAAACAAAGAAGCATGGATCGAACAATAGGTCCTTTCTGGCTCTATGTGCAAAATTTTCAATATTGATGTGTTTTGTTAAAAACAAAAGAATATGAAAGTTCATTTCTATGACCATAGAATAATCAGCTGTGAGTTATTAGGATGAAATATTCATAGGCACCTCTACATGAGAACTTTGTTTGATTGAGTGTTCTGATAATATTCTATTATTTCGCAAAATAAAGAGGTATAACTACCGCTATAACTAAGATTTGTGGGAAGGCAGATTGCACGCTTCTTTATTTTTTAATCTGAGGATGGATAGTGTCATGGACAGGGTTGAAGTGTGGCATTGATTGTGTTGCTATTGTTGAAATTTTGTTCTATTGGTCAACTGGAAGACCAATAAAGACTGCTGACTATGAAGAACTATGTTTTTAACATTTTGAGATGGGAAGGGGTAAAAAATATTATGGATCAGTGCCAATTACATTGGAGAGGCTGGGAAATATAAATCATGGTAATAGGAAGTGCCTCTGATACTAATGGAATTACACATTGCCCATGTATATGCATTAAACTTTCTATGGCCAGCTTTCCCTCAAAATGGAACACTAGCTGTGAAATCCAAAAATGAGTTGGAACTGGAAGTAGGTTAATAGATGGTGCAACCATGAAGGAAATCTATGTGAAGATAATATGAAATATAATGTTATAGATTATTTCTCCCCACTGGCATTGTTCTAAAGTGTTCAGTCTCCTTCTCTCAATCCATCACATTTTTGAAGGATTTTTGAGGGACACAATTTCTCCTGGATAGTTCGGATGCCTGGATGTTCAGTGGTCATAATAAAAGTGGAACCATTCTCCATGGAAACATGACTATAGATTAGCTTAGTCCATGGAAACAGATAACACTGAGCTTTTGCTATTTGTAGAAGATAATTATCTCACTGTATGATACTTTGCTCTCTCTCTCTTGCTAGCTAGGAAAATGAATGAAAGATTGTTACTGAAAAGAGGAATAAAGAAACATAAGACAGCATACTACTCAATTATAGATCACACACAAAAAATATGCCACTTCTTAGCTATTTAGATTCAATGATGAAGAATAATTGCTATATCCACGTTCCAAATTTATGATTCCTAATGAAGATTAAAGTAACACAATGCAACTTCTAATGTACAATTTTTCCTATAAAAATAGTAACGGCGTGGAAATAATAACCAATGATACTGTTTTATCTTTCTATTTGTCCTCTATTGCCCATAAACCTTTAATACCTAATGTAATTTTTTTTTTTGGGGGGGGGGGGAGTAGTACATAGGAAAAGGTTTAGCCATGTCTTAATCCTGTTCCCTGCTGGAGCTTACATTTTGCTCCTTTTCTTCTCCTTGTATGCAGCAATTGTGTTTAAGCATTAAGATTTAGTTTGTTCTCAGAATCTTTAAAACCAATAGTTTGGGGTGTGCTGAGTTTGGGGTCTGCCCATATATGTTTGGATTTATCTTTCATATTTTCTTAATGTACTTACTCCTAAAATACAGTACAAGTTAAATTTGAGGCCTTCCAAGAATTATGATTTCTCTCTCAAGATATTAAAAGTTATTTCAATGTATATTTGGAACTCAAACAATTATTTAATCGACCAACATGTCCTGGTTCATATTTTTATATGGCTCTATAAGGAACTGAAATTTGATTTCTATACTCAGCAATGGAAGTGTGCCCTGCAGGGAAGAGTTCATGAATTGTGGTTTCCACAATATAAGAGAACTAGCACAGATTCATTTTCATATGCATGAATGCAAATATTCACCTTTGCTGCATCATTATCCCTAACATCCCACATGGATAACTTATATCTTGTATCTTTCCCACATAGCAGAACTTTTCAAGGTACAAATGTGCTGCAGTCAAACTCATATGTAGATGCTTTGTTTGGTCAGACTGATATACTGTACAGTTTGATTTTTATAACTGCAACATTTCTAATTTAGTTTATTATATAGGACATTCCATAAATGAAGATGTCTACTTTTGTAAAAAATATCCAACCATTTTAAACTGTTAATGCTGAACATATATACAAATATAATTCAGAAATTATTAATATTTTCTGCAATGCTGTTTCCACATATTATTTTCCATTCCTTCCTGTACTTTCATGATAGAAATAAAATATTTTTTTAAAAATAAACAAAATCCTAAATCCATTAGCATTTACCAATAAACATTGGGCTCAACAGGTTAATTGACTATAATTTGGGCTGATTAATGTAACAATTAAACTAATAGTTCTACTGCAGATCAATCAAGTACATAACATGTTAAATTGCATTTTATTCACTCATGAAAGGAAAAACACACTCTGAACTACGTGGATTCTGTAGGAAACACTACCACAGTTAGCTATTACCTATGACAAATATCTCATTCTGAAAAAGGTTCACTGATCAGTATCGGTATAATTAAGAGTAATTGATCTGAACTCATCCAGCTTTCTCTGAATAAAGGATCAGAGAGACCAATGGAAGACAATGCATGCCCTGTGTTCACCATGCACCGCCAGTAGCTACTACCAATATCAACAAAAGGAAGATGACAATGGAAACTGATTCAGCCTTGAATTTCTACTAAGATTGCTGCTACAAGATGAAACTTTGTACTGTGCTGAGAAGTTTAACTTACTTGACAGATATAAAAGGTCATCATACTGGAAAGGGCCTCATCATCCAGTACCATCTCTTAGGCTTCTAACTTTCTCTCTTTCAGGCACATTGATTGGACTCAGAAAGCCTTCTGACAAACATGATTTCATTATCCGTTGAGAGTACTCCTCTCTTAGGTATTGCTGGCACAACTGACAGCTAATTCCCTGCCATTTCTGTTCCTCTGTGGGGAAAAAAAAGATGCCTTTTAATCAGCAAAAATATGTTGCAAAATTTCTTAAGGTGTCTATGGATTTAAACACTTGTTGGCCATCAATTTCCTTTGCTTTTTCTTAATCAGATGTCAGAAATTATCCTGGGGAAGTTTCTATGTTGGGGAAAGCATTGGGTTATATGAAAATATCTATTTAGTAGCACTCTGCAGTGCTGGAATGATTGTTAAATATAAAACAAGCAAGTTCACTTAACGGTTTTTGAAGATTTTGACTCAGAATGATTTCCAGTTACTTCTTTTAATCATGTGTGGCAAATGTTGCGGAATACGTATGTATTAGCTTTAAATTCCTATGGTTCATAAATTACACAAACATCTTCATGCCATTTATTCTAAATTCATCATTGTGGAATAATTGTTTCTTCCTTGCTTTCTCACAATGAATTGGTGTTTTACAAATAATGATTTGGGAGGACAAGGTCAGAAAAAGGTTTTTTGTTTAGTGTCCATTTGAAGTTTGAACTGTACTGAAAAAAATGATTTGTGATCTGTCCTCCCATTTCTGACTGTCACAGCATTGCCAGACTCATGCGATGTTGATTCAGGTGCTTGGCAACCGACATGCATTTATGATGGTTGCAGCAGCCTGCAGTTATGCGATCACCATTTGTAACAAGCAAAATCAATGGGGAAACTGGAAGGATATGCACAAGGCCAACAAGGACACTTAGCTGGGCAAGGATAAAAGCAGATAAAATCCAACTCATTTGGATAACATCTGATTGGGTTAAGATAAATGACATAATTCATAGAGCGAACTATATCAACAGTTGTTATCTAATTATCTGGTGGCCAGACAAACAAATTGTCCTGTGTTTTCATTCAATTTACAGAAAGAGAATTTGCTTTAGGTTATATTTCAAAGAAGCAGAAAATTTTGGAAAATAATTCACGGGTGAAAGCTAGAGATCTTTATGTGGCCAGGCTGTGCATGTGTGATGTTGGAAATTAAATATTGAAGAATAATGTCCTGAAGGAACTTCTCTCTGGGTCTTTTTCAGTTCCAATGCTGTTATCACCTCTAGTGCGAAATTCTACAATCAAGACAGCTTGCTAGAGGAATTATTTTACTCAGATAAATTGCCTGCTGAATTTCTCTATCTACTCAATTCCTCTGTCCAATGTGCCTGGGTGGAAAATTTTAACAGGCCTTTTACTCCTGGTATTCCAGAAGCATGGTCAATGGGTGCATTTAAAGGTGCCTCAAGTGGGCCAACAGATGTGGAGCTCACATTCTCTCACATCTGGAGAGCACCAAGTTGAGCCAAGAAATGTTGGGCCACATGGACCTTTGAACTGTTTTCATTTCTTGAAGGTGGGAAATGTGGTTCTGTAGGGAGGAAGGTGGGAAGACTCCAAGAACTCTTCATGACTTTCTTATAGCATTAAAGAGGTAACTGCTATGGTTGAGCCGTTTGGATTCGCTGGGGAGGGGACTTGGTTTTAAGGAGGCCCTCCCGCTTTGCAAGAGAGGAGGATCAATGGGAGGGAGGGAGAGAGATTGGACAGGGAGAGAGACGGGGGAGAGAGCGGGAGGGAGGGAGAGAGAGAGACAGAGAGCGTGAGAGAGAGAGACTGAGCCGGAGAGGGGAGACGGGAGCCGGGGGGGCGCGCGCCAGGGGCGGAGCTCGGAGGCAAAGAAGTGGATAAATAGGAAGTCCTCGGCTGAGAACGAGGAGAACTTCTCCGGGCAGAGCAGAGAGCCGGTCAGCACCGCGGACAGAGGCACCCAGCAACCGCGCCATTCTTGCTTCGCTTGCGCCCGCCGGTTGCCCAAGACTAGCGCCATGACCGCGGAAGCTTACCTGCAAGAAGCGACGGTGTCGGCAAGCCAGTTTTTCGCGATCTGGCGCCATTACGACGCTGATGGTGATTGATTGCAGCGTTGTCCCATTCTCCTAACCCGGTCAGGCTCGGAACTAAAGGGGGAGCGGACGGGGGGGAGGGGGAGGCTGAGTGCGCTCAACTGCAAAACTAGGCGAGGGACTCGGCGTCCTCCTCCTGCTCCACCTTGCTCTGCTTGTAAGCAGGAAACTTTGTCGGACGCAAGTTACAACTTTTACCTCTTTGCACCTTGAAGCGAGGGGGACGTTGGACAAAAGCGAGGGACGAGGGCCGGCCAGCCTCAGTGGCTCTGATGGCGTTGGGACTTCTAGCTATTTATCCTTCTTCGTTTCGGCGGCTTTAAAAGTCCGAAGCGCCTCCCGTAAAATGCAGCCGCCTAATCTTGAAAGGAAACGGGGCATTCTTCTCCGGCAGGCTGAAACCAAAGACTGCAACCCTATAAGTATTTTCCGAAGTCTGGTTGCACTCAGTGGGACTTTGATCTAAGCATAAGATTGCTCCGTTAATTTGCAAGTATTCTATACGAAAGAGAGGAACCACTTAGAGCTGTAACCATTGTGTTCTCTCTCTTGGTGTTACAGGCAATGGATACATGGATGGAAACGAACTGCAGGGTTTTATCCAAGAACTGCAGAAGGCACGGCAGAAAGCTGGCTTGGTAGGTTAAGATGGGCCTTTTTTCTTCTTTTGTAAATATACCGTAATAGGAATAGGAAAATGCCCAGACTAGCTGGAAGGTAGGTGGCATATAAATATAACAATAACAATAACAATACTTAACTCCAGTAATCATGCTCCAGTAATGGATGACCATGACTATGTACATGTTTGTCCACCACATATCAGCTTAAATGCAAATGGATAAAACTAGAGAAATGAAAAAGTTATGGCTGGAAAATATGGAATCCAAATAAAAAGCAAAACCTGGTGAATCATCCCTCAACTAGATCATTCCAACTGTTGACATTAAACAGCTTACTGCATTTGAAAAGAAAGACAGAAAGACTTTATCCCAGCCATTGCCAATAAAAATACAATCAATGAAATGAATAACACAATGCTACTCCCGTAACAACAAAAAACTATTTAGCAACCATTTGCGGGCAAACCTCGCACATATTTTTGCTACTTTTAGAGAAATAAGTTTAGCTTTATTATTTAATGTATATGCAGATAAAAGCTATCAGAGTGCCTTGCAATTTGAATAAAACAGTTGGGATCAACTTCTTGTGAATACAGAAGAATGTGGTTTGTAGAGCACCCATATCACAGGGCCAGCCTTGGGTTTTATATGGGGTTTTCCTATACTTCTCTTGCAGGATAGTTGTGGGGAGAACATTAAATGGAGCTAAGGATAAAACTCTCCTAAATTGGACAGCAGTGATATGATCTAATATAAAACTGGTTTAGACTAATATTTGAATTTCCAGTTACGTTGTGAGAAAAAGCAGCCACTTCTGTTTGACCCTCTATATCTAAGATCCTTTGCCTAAGTATTGATCTGGCTTGATCTAACTTTAGGATAGCATCACTGAAGAAACTATAAAAGCTCAGTTTCCTTTCGATTGCTGTTTCTTAGGAATATATGTAATTGTCAATATTAAATGGGTCAGTATGCTAGAATGGTGAAATATTTTCAATCAGGTAAATATATCTATTCAGTTTTGAATATATTGGCTCATGCTTCATGTCAAAGTTCTGCATTTGGAACACAGCAGGTAACCTGAAAGATACTTCTTAGAAATTTTGTTTGAATCTTTCCTAAAAATGATCATACTATTCTATGGTCTTAATCAAGCTCCATGTAGCAATTGTGCTTGGGCTTTAGCTTCAAAAAACTTAATTGCAGCAGAAATAAACTGTGGTGCTTTGGAAAAATAATAAGTTTATGTAGTTAATGCAGGTTTCTGTGCATTGTGGGAAACATAATCCAGGTGATTGTTTCTGCTTCCTGAGGCTTGGAAAGTTATTCCTAGATATCTAAAAATCTTAACCTGCTCAATGAACTGCCCACCTAAATTCCAGCTTCTCTATTTTGGGCATTTAGAAAAAGTAAATGGTCTTAGCATAATTTATTATTAGTTCCTCCTCAGTGCAGTAATGATAAATGATCTCAGAGCTCTTTTAAGGCCAATGGAGGTTAATAACAGGATTATTGTATCGTTGGCACGCAGAAGTAAACTGATATGTCTTTGGACTAATTTAGGGGGATGGAAGGTAGGGCTACTTAGGTGAAGAATTAACTATTGCATAATAGTGGAATACATCTGGAACCAATACACAGTCCGATCTATTTCCCCTCCTTACAGAGTATTTCTTTTGTGACATGTCCTGGATTACTGCACCTAACCATCAGTTTTATCAATATTCTTACACATTTTGATGAACAGCAAGAGTAGACATTTGCCATTTGTGGTGTTTTTTTAAATATATGCCAATTAAATTAATTAATTTATGCCAGTTAATTAATCTATGACAATTAATTTAATTTAATTCTAAATATTGTGTCAAAAACTGACACTGAAATTGATAAATGCTGCATAAAAGAATTGTCCTGAGTTGTACTACGTATTGAAACACCAACTCTAATGTTGATTGTCCTGCTTTAATCCTAGCCTATTCATCCCTAAGGATATATCCTTAGATTCAAGCTCGTCAATTAGTTTTGCCTCCTGTAGATATTTGGCATACATTTTGCTAATCTGTTTTAGTAAACTGATTGGTTGGTAGTTAGCTGGATCATCCCTTTTGCCCTTCTTGGTATTGTACTAGTCAAGTCCCAATCCTTCGAAATCTGGCCAAATGTCCTACTGCTGTGAAAAGTCAAGCTAGACTAAGATCCATCATTCCAAATTATTTTTTATTATCATATTATCATATACAATAAATTTTGAACCTGGGCTTTACCTATTTGAAACTGTTCAATTATATTTCTGATCTCTGAACATGTGACAAGCTCAGTGGGAAAGAGAGGTGTTCTGACCCAGGCTTAACAGAATCACAAAACAGGCTTTTGGTCCCGAAAAAAATCCTTTTTATTTGGTTACTGTGAATTCTTCTCATTCACATCCAGAAAAGTCCCAGCAATAAACCTTTCAAGGTTTTATTGTAAAAATAGACCTTATCAATCTTTGGATAGTTGCCAGGCTGAGTTTCCAGTCAAAATACTTGGCAAGGAGTCTCTGTATAGCACAAACTAAGATAAGTAAATCTTCACAATAATGAGCAAACTAATTGTCTCCTACAAACGCCACTCCCCTTTTGCTCCTATTTATTCCCTATGGGAGAGGCTATTCAGAATCCACTTGTGCCTTTACTTCCAAGTTGATCCCTGTTCCTTAGTTGTTCCCTTCTCCTGACAACTCTGTGCATACGTGCATCTGAAACAGGCTCCAGCTGTTCTTCTTCCCCACTGATCTCCGACTCCGAAGGCAGCTGGTAACTGTCAGATGGCCCTGGCTCCATCTCTGCCTCTGATGCAGAGCACCCATCAGAGCCTTCCCCCAACTCCAGGACTGGCCCAAGGTCCTCCCCAACCTCCTTACTGTCCAAGTCTGGCGGTCCACAACAAGAGGTCACACCCAAGTCAGTCAGGGAATTATCTGTTTGACCATGTAAGGCAACAAAATGGTATGCAATGAAAATCTATTAATGCTGTTGGAAAAGGATGGAATTACCATTCCACAAAAGATGGCAGGATTTTTTGCACTGACAACCACAATCAAAAGTTACCAAATACCCACCTTTCATTTCCCCCCCCCCCTCTTTTTTTTATTGTAGATTAACTGTACTGGTTTTTTTTTTTTAATTCGCTAGGTCAGGAATTGAACAAAATTTCAATTTTGTTTGTTTCAAAATAATTTTAGGTGACAAATTAGAGAATTAGAAGCTTCATATGATGTGTTCTTGGATCATGCCTAACCGTAATAGGTTGGAGGAAGTTAACAATGAGTGAAATAATTTGTGAGGCTATTGAAACTAGCCAGAACAATTACATTTAACTTGCTATCCCTATAACTGAATAAAAAGATTTGGTTGGATCCTCTCAAACAAAGTTGGTGATTATTGCTGCATGCTGAGGTATCCATTTATCATGAATAGGACAAAGGTCACAGGCCACAGCTGCAATGTGGTAAAAGGGTAAAAACAATCTATCAAAAATTTCCAGGTGCAAAGTAACAAAGTTAGATAGATAGGGAATTAAGCTTTGGGAGATCCTAGCACAATCTAACAGGGAAGTATTGCTCCTGGACCAGTGGATAAACTTAACTGGATAATCATCATTGGTGGGCCCATTTAACACTACCAGATGGTTTTGTGAAAGTTTGAAACAAGACAAAATCCTCTACAGTCATTGAATATAGTATATCCTTAGATTGGCAAGTAAAATAGATGTTATTACAGGAAACAATGGCTGGCAATGGAGTTTAGCAAAGAGTGATTTATTGTTTGCTCCAGTTCTTGCATTGAAGTCACCACTAAGTATTAAGTATGCTATTGGGAATGCAACCATTAAATTGTCCACGTAGGTTTTATCCCTCATTTCATCTGTAATCATATTTGCAGGGGTGAAATATATGCATTAATCACGAGGAGTTGGCTCTTCCTGAATTGCAGGACAGCTGCCAATGCATATTGGTCTGATAGTTTTAAACTAGTTATTTGAGCATGTAATGAGGCCGATGTTAGAACGATTAAGCCCCCACAAAGTCTTCCATGTCCTATGCTAGGTGTAGCTTCCATATAATTGTCTTAAGCCCTTTGACAGCAGTTTAGCCACATACTATGTTTCCTGGAAAAAAAATTATGTCATAACTAGAGATATATGCCAGAAAAGATGGGTTTCAACTCCTGGATTTCCATCCTGTCATGTTCCAGGAAATAAAAGACAGGGAAGTAAATATTGGTTGAATGTCATTCAGTATTGAGCTGAGCAAAGTTATTGCTATAGGCATTTCTAAGAAACACTGAGAGGAGGGTTGTATATTCCACAATTCCTGCACCGTCAACCACATCACTGGAGCAATGTATATCAGATATCCAGGTGCCATTTAATGAAGCCAAGATGGAATCCTGTAAGTGCTGATCTGCAAACTCAATTATTTGTGGGGCCACATTTGCAGCTCCTGGTGGTAGGTTGGGTTCTTCAATGACACAAACTAGTTGTTTGCCTGTTTGATTGC
Organism: Myanophis thanlyinensis; assembly: GCA_017656035.1. NCBI lineage: Eukaryota > Metazoa > Chordata > Lepidosauria > Squamata > Homalopsidae > Myanophis > Myanophis thanlyinensis. The sequence goes on from JAEANM010000481.1 coordinate 11,144, forward strand.
CTGTCTTTGACAAATGTTGGAGACAAGTTCATATTAATAGCACTTTTTGAACCTTCTGCATGGGGCACAGAATCAATGGGGCCAAATCAATGGGGCAGTTGTCTTGTCCATTGTAGATTAAGTTTGTGTAAGGTCCTCTAACTACTTTACTAAGTCCTCCTCTTTGTAACCAGGCAAGGTTCCAAATTTTTGCTTCTAACAGTTCAGCTGCAATTTGTCCTTCTCTCTCTGCCTGAAAGTTGCTTATCTAAACAAGCTTCTCGCAAGAAGAGGGCTGGTTTGTTATCTTTGCAACTGGGGAAGCAGCATCCATTTCTGATTTCTCAAAATTAAAGTATGATGGTATCTTGATGTAATCCCTCAATGAGTAGGGAGATATGTGCCTCAAAAAATACACCATGGATGTATGAGGAAAGTGGGTCAGCATGGACTTAATTTTGAAAAGCATATTTGGGATGACCGACTGCTTGAATGTCAGCAAAATTTGTATACAGTCCATCTTGCTAGGCAACCATTTCACCCAAATGTAAGTCAATTGACATAGAAGTAGCTGACTTAGGGAGTAATGTTTTGTTTCTTGACTCTCACCATCTACTGCTGAGTCTATTAAAGCTGATTTGTAAGTAAATCTGATTAGTTTGCAACACATAGTTGTTTTGATCTTGATTTTCATCCCTCCGATGCCTTGGAGGGCAGATTTATTTGGAGTGTGTTCCCTTTTCTCTATCAGTTCATGGTATAAAGTTTGTGTTTTGGGTTACAATAGCTTGAGCATTTTTGGATCACAGTTTCCTGCTTCGATAAGGTGAGTCAATTTATTGCGGAAGGATTGAGTAAATGCATCAAGGGACTCTTTCACGAGTCCACATTCAATTTTGTTTCTGTTAAATAGTCAAAAATTAGCTAATGAGGTCCATGCAATCAGTGAGCTTTACTTACATGCAAGTTCTGTAGTCTCATTTTTAGAAATCTCTTTCTGGAAGTTTTTTTTTTTTTTTTTAGGAGATGCTGCAATTGAGTATGCAGCTGCTTCAGGAGAAGAGAGTGTTATATCGGAAATGCCTAGGGAATTTGGTTCCTCAGTGTTATAAGTGGGATGGCCCCTGCACAATCATCTTGTTAAATCCCAATTCAATTTTTTTTTTAATGTCCAGGAGCTGATTTAGTGATTTAGTGATAATGCTGATGTAGGTATTACTTACATTTTGGTTTTCAGTCACTTTCTTTTTAAATCCATTATACCATGTTTTGTTGCTTAGATGATTTGAGCAATATCTGTATGACAGAATTCATTCTTTTTCATTTCTTCCTCCTTCCCATGCGTTAATCTCTTGGCAGTAATATGTACATAGTTCTTCTCAGCTAGTTTGGAGATTAGTCAAATACGGTTATGTACCGGAACCAGTAATTAAAAAAGTGGATTAGTCTGATAATATAAGATAAAAATAGAAAATTACCATGCACTCTGATTGCTAGATGCTTTCATTTCGCCATCTTAGTTCTTCCTCTAAAAAAATGTTTACCTGCACTGTATTTAGTGTGGATAAAGAAATTTCGTTTAGAGTAAGGATACAACCTTACTATACAGGCTGAAATATGTTTCTGCCCCTTTGTGGCCAAGAAACAGATCTGCACACAGTATATGCAGACACACAGATTCACTGAATGGTGAACAATTGGAATCATTGGGAATCCATGTGTCTAATGTAGATGTAATGTAGATGTACTGTACTTTCTTGAAAGAAAGATAAAATAGAAATAAATCGATGCGTGACTTGATATTTTTAAAAATTGCTAAAGTTGTTGGCAGTCATAGCATATAATACATATTTTTCTGAATGTTGCTGAGAATTATTTTTTACTGGTTTCTGGGCAAGGTTTATCTGCAACAGCTCTCCTCATAGAGACATTCTAGAGATAGAATAGAATTATTTATATGATTGGACATACAAGGAATTTGTCTTTGGTGCACATGCTCTCAGTACATAAAAAGAAAGGTACAGTACATTCGTCAAGAATCATCAAGAGATGACTTTGGACTACAACTTCTAGGATGAATATCTTAGCTGGATTGTTGTTTTTTTGTTCACTGTCATACTCTAGTTAGATGATGTTAGTTTAAGGAAGGTGGCTAATTGAGAATTTGCTTTCTGTTGAAGTTTATATCTAATTAATAAGTGCCCAGTATCACAGTATGAACATAGCTTGGTACTAGCATTTAATCATTAGCTAGTTACACAGCTACATTTAGTCGCAGAGTCAATTTCATTCATGCCACAGTTAATTGCCTTAAGTTCTGAATGCCTTTGTGCCATTTCAGATTTGCTTTAATTATAGGGAGAATGGAAAAAATCTCCATTCACCTCTCCTTTTTGTGTGACTTTCCAGTACAAGGTTTACAAAAGAGTTAAGTCAGTGATAACGCCAAGTGCTCACCATTGCATTGATAAATAATTATAAGTTACTATACTATTTGTTATAGTATTATACCTTCCCATATTTTAACTTTAGCATCTAGGAGAATCCTGTGTCATTATTCTGCATTGCACATTAAAACCATGATGCTTTAGTTATAATGAGTATGGATTGTCGATCGAAAAGTTAATAATTGTATTATTTTTATTTATTTTGCTGCCTTGTGTATTTCTGCATAAGACTATAAACAGTTTACAAATAAGAAGCACAATAAAACAGTTACATAATGTGGTAACATACACAAAACAGCATAAAATAATAATAACAGATTTAACAATTGTTGCTAAGAAAGAAAAAAAAGTCTGGATACAGGACATTGAAGAACTTGAAGGCAGCAGAATAGAAGAGGACAGACTGGAGAAAACCACAAAATAAATATATGCAGCTAGGAGTAAAATAACAATTGTAAAAGGAAGCAACGATTGTACCAATCGTAATAGGTGCCTTGTTGGGTATGATACCAAAAGAACTAGAGCACTACTTGATACCATGGGCACTGACAAAATCCCCATCAGTCAATTGCAAAAAGTAGCTATTTGAAACATCATGTGACAATACCATTAAACCTAATTTGCCTATCCCAGGTCCTTAGATGGACAAATCCCGACTAAAATCTGATTGAGATCAAGTATGATAATAATAATGTTAGAAGTGAAGGCATCATTTGAATGAAAGAGATCATAAAGTCCAAACAATACTACCAAGGCAATTAACACCTGTGCAGTTCTAGTCATTAGATACACATCTGGAATAGGTGGGCTGGCCTGAAGCAGAACTAAAAGCTTCTGGATAGGAAGATCAGAAAAGTAATGGCAATGAATCATGTCTATCATCCAAGCATCAATGTGGATAGACTCTACTTACCAACGAGCATAGGAGGGCTTGAATGTTACAAGTATTCCAGACATTTAAAGAAGAATATCTAAAGGCCAGCGAATAAGATGCACTGAAGCTGGTACATCATGAAGCTTACTGAATAACAGAGAAACGAAACTGTTCTGTATAGCAGAAGTAGAACAACTATGGCAAAAGAAAGCAAAAATGGTACCAATAGTAATAGGCACCTTAGATGCACTCCCAAAGCACCATTTGAACCTTATCAGCATTGACAAATTACTATCAGTCAATTGCAACATGCAGCTTTATTTGGAACAGATTTCATTATGAAGTGATACTCTTAAAAATCATCATGCAGCAACATCTGGCTTTCTGCATTTATATAAGCTCAGTATTCATACTAATTCTCTTTGTCTGAGAATTGTCAGCATTCACATGCAGCATATGGTGCTCATTGGTAAAAATGTATACTGTAACTACATGTCAGATCCAAACATAGTTACGCCTAGAGCAAACCCACTAAAATCATAGGGAACAGTAACTAGCTTAATGTAGCATAGCTTAATACAGATTCACCCCAAGGCAGAAAATGAGCTTTTACAGTGTACCAGCAAAACTGAGTGAGATTAAACCTTCCCACTGACCCCATTCTGAACTGAAAGGAAATAAATGTTTTCCCAAGAAACTGGGCAATCACTTCTGATTATGTTCTGCTGGGCTGATGGTTTCATGGTTTTCTTGTGCCAGTCTTTAGTCATATGCATGATTATGAAAAAAGAGAGAGAGTTATTTGACAATGAGCTGACCCACTCTCCTGGATTACTGTGTTGCTGTGCTTTTAAAAGTACATCTGAATGGATATTGTAACCCATCTTCTGCATACTCTTGGTTGACTACATATGACTGAAAGAGTAGATGCTGTTTCTTCAATATTCAGTGGAACACTTTTCACATACTTTGTCAAGAGGCAAAAAATCATTCTTTTAAAGGGAACACCCTGAAAATGTGAAAATGAAAAGAAATACAGAGTAGTGACTAATTCATTATAGCTAAGAACAAGAATCCTGATTTTGTTTTTAAGTCATAGATTTCTTTACATATTTAAATCTTAATCTGAAATTTAATCAAAATCAAACAGAGCTTTTTTTTTTGTCTTTATAATTTCATTTCTCAACCATCCATGAACTTTTCTTTTTTTTTTAACCAAGGCACCTCTCAATGTTAATACTGTATCTTAATAAATTAGGCTGGACCTTTTCTTTTTTTAACTAGGTCAACCTCTATTTAGAGGTCAGCTGCCATCTACTCCGCAGTGCAATAATTAATTGCTTTGGAATTTGAGCAGAATTTCAGGATAGATTGTGATCTTGCTTCTTTTTTGTCTTTGCCTAAAAAAGATTACATGCTTTATATTTACAGGGCTTAACCCCAGAAATGAAAACTTTTGTGGACCATTTTTCAAAGAGTTCTGATGGAAAAATTGGAATTGTAGAGGTAAGATTGCTTCTTATTCTTCATTAATTTATATGTTGTGCCATCATAGCTGTTCAGAGAATACACACGCACGCACGCACGCATACACTGTCTTTCTCCAAAAAGATGCTCCACCTTGAAAATAAGCTTATTTAGCCACACCCTATCTTATTTTTTACCTGTGTGCCTCACTCCATCCCCTGCATGCTGGGATGGGTGGGGTCTTAATTAGAACTAATTTTGTAGGTGGGTCTTAATTTGATCGCATGCGCTCAAAAACGTGATAGATCTCCATTTCACCTTCAGATGCCTTCCAGATCGCCCTGGAGCTCTATTATCAGCTGCAGAGGGCTTTCTGGAAAGCATCTGAAGGTAAATCTGATGGCAAAATGGAGGCCGGAGCGATACGTGTGAGTCTTCTTTTTCTGCGGCTGCTTGTCGCCATTCGTACACTTCACCCCAGAACTCTGTTATAGGCTACAGAGGGCTTTCTGGAAGGCATTGAAGGTAAAATTGAGGCTGGGGCAATGTGTGCGAATGGCAGCAAGTGGCCCCAGAAGAAGTGGGCCTGCAGCGGGCTCCTGCTCGGTGGGGTGCCACTGCCGCGAGGTGTGTCAATAATTAGAATTCTCCAAAAAGAAGGCCTAGCTGTTTTTCGGGAGTCAAAAGAAAATAAGACCCAGCCTTCTTTTTGGAAAAACACGGTATATATATATAACACACACACACACATACTGTACATTCTCTCTCTCGCTCTCTCTCCTTGCTATCACTATAAAAGTTTCCTTTTAAAAATTAACCTTAAAAATTAAAAATTAAATTAGGGTTAAATTTTTCAAAAGTACAGAACAATGCAATTAAACATTAAAACATAAATGGCCACTTAGCATTAGATTATTACAGGCAGGGAGGAACTCTCAAAGATTTAGCCAGCACCATGGTTGTGGAAGGCCAAGAGATTGGGGGGATTTTCCTCATCTCTGGGAGTAAGATAATCCACAAAGCAGGGGGCAGCAGTAGAGAAATCTCTCTTCCTAGATCCCACCACTCAAAATTATTTGACTGACGCGGTCTGTAGCATATCTTCCCTGCCTGATTGAGTGAGACCAGCTGCTGAGATTGGGCAAAGTTCTGTAGGTAACCTGCTCCTATGCCATGTAGGGCTTTATACTGTAGGTGATAACCAACTCCTCAAATCGGACCTGGAAACAAACTGATACCCGGGCAGATGCTATATGTGACATGTATTTACTGTAATACCTGTATATTCTGCAGTGGTTACTAATACTAAGGTACAAGATTATACAGTCATCTTTTTTTGCAGGAGGTCTTGAGGCCCAGTCAGATTATAGTTCTCTAATCTGAGGAATCTATTTTTCTCGTACGTGGATGTTCACATCCTGAAGTGAACTTATTTGTTATTTGTATGTTATTTGCATGAGATGATTTTATAAAATAGTAGTGGGGTGGCAGTCGATTGAATTTGTCCTGATATATATTCAAATACCTCTGAGCAAATTTTTTGAACCTTTAGTTGTGCTGTCTCCACTTGCCATTCATGCAACTTAATAAGGACATTACTAATATTTCATCATAAAGTAAAACAGGATAGATTGATACCATTTAAAAATATTCAAAATATTAGTGCAACTGAAGCTTTCTCCTATCTTGACTAGCCTAAATTTAAATCTGTGTTCCCCAATCAAGTACAACCAGCTTGCTTTGGGATTTGCTTTGTTCAAGCAAAACCAGAAAAGTGTGTCTTTTAAAGAAATCCAGAGGAGAATATTTAAGACAATTAGAATTATTTTCTGATAAACCATGGAAAGATGGAAGACCCATTTTTGCTAGATGTGTATCGAGGTTGCAGCAATAATCATGATCTATGATATTCTCAAGATCATAATTTGGTTTGAAACAAACCATCTTACAAAGTTTGTGTCCCTTCTTGGGGATCTGTTTGAGATGGTGCACTTTTATCTTTTTGTCATTGCTACATGACAAAGTAAAGGAATCTACAGTCCTTCAGCAGCTGTTGCATCACAACTACTGTTAACGTAGTAGTTAGGCTGATGGGAATTGGAGTCTAAAAACATCTGAAAGAAAAATAAGCTTCTGGTTCCTGCCATACAATAGTGACCAAGGGTTGACCAAGTATTTCATGACATTTCTGGAAACCAACTCCTGAAAAAAATTCATATTCACTATGGGAGGCATTTTCCAAAGTCACTTTCAAAAAGACATTTGTTACAGAAAATATTCACAGTATTGAAATGGTGTCACCAGATGATTCGATCTAGAGCTGAAGCCAGCAGGTCTAGGGCACAGATTGTAACTGCTTGATTTCAAGGCCACCAAGTATCATGTCAAGAATCTGTTAATTCATGGGAAGTGCAGGAGGAAGAAGTGAATAAGAGTCATTTGCACATTCTTACTGCCATAAATCAACTGTTTTGTACAGCTTCATGATAGTCTGCAATACAGTATTTTTCTAACGTCACTGACTCTGAGTCTTCTACCAGGTCTAGCATAGCAGTTGACCTAAATCATAAAATATCAAAAGATTGGTGATCTCCTGCTGAGTTGTGGAGATGGGCAAGAACTCCAAGATGCTCATTAGAAGAATGTTCATTCATTCTGTTGCGTAGTTTTCTTCTCATTGTATCTTATGTTAGTGTAGTTTTTTTTTCCAGGAAGGGCTATCATTTTTGTCCACTGAGGTCAGTGGCTTAGTACTTCCAATATGGGGGAAAGCTCAAAATATTAACATTACTCTTCAAATTTCATTTTGACTTTGTTATCTATGTCGAATTGAATTAATAGATACATCTCATCATTTTGAAATTAGAAACACTTCCTTGGATGGCATTACAACAAAATAAGCCAAAGGCAAATACTCTTCTGAAAAGGTCTTGAATGTACTGTTTCTCTCTTCTCAGACTTCTGTTACTGATTTTTCTAGATGATATTCTTTTCACCCATCCTTTCTACGTTTTTCTACTGTTAAAAAGTCAATTTCCTGTTCCTTCCTCCCACTGTTTTTTATGAAGCTGTACTTCACTCCTTAAATGGTATGATTTAAAGAAAACCATGGTGTACAATGAACATATCATTTTTCCTTCCCTCTTTATCTGAAGCTTATTGAAATTGGAAAATATTAGTCGAAGAGATGCCAACTTTTAAAAATAAAAATTATCTGGGTAGTTGAAAGGTCCATTTCTCATCTCCAAATCCATATTAAAAGTTATTTTGCTTCCCTTAACAGTGAAATATCTTTACAACATTAAGATTTCACTAGCATGTGATAATCAGCCATTTGAAAATTGGAGAACTTTAGTAAGGAAGATTACTGATTTAAATGTCCTATAGAAATGTGCGGCTTGGACCAGCAAGCTGAAAACTCTTGGCTGGCTTATATATTACTGCTAGCCACTTATAAAGCATAAAAACTAAATGCACATATTGCACCAAGCTAAAACAAAATCAATCACATTAGGACTTCTATCACTTTATACTTCTACTTTAGTGTTGTGATAAGTCAGTGTATTGGCTACAGAAGAAATTATTGATAGATTGTATTTGGTATTTACAAACTACTAAACAGTTGTGTGAAAATGTTTATTATTTCCTTCTGGGGACATAGTGCAGTAAATTATATGTTTATTCTTCTTAGATAAATAATTCTAAATCGAAGTTAATTTTTTTCCATCAGCTTGCTCAGATACTTCCAACAGAAGAAAACTTCCTATTATTCTTTAGATGCCAGCAGCTGAAATCTAGTGAAGATTTTATGCAGGTAATCCACATAAATTTTGTCTTGTGAAAAATTGCATTGACAAAGTGTAAAACTTTGCATATGGATGTATGCAATTTTTTTTCAGTTGCTATTTTCTTAATTCCAGACATGGCGAAAGTATGACAGTGACCATAGTGGATATATTGATGCTGAAGAGCTTAAGGTAAGAAAATCTCTATAATCATTTCTTAAATATTTGGGGCATTCTACATCAAAAGTATTTGCAGAAAGAAATTGTGAAAACAAACAAACAAGTCTTTAAAAGTAGCAGCAGTACAAGACAGCTATACACATCTAAGATTTTATTTTACTGTGCTATTTTTGTCCCAAGTGTATGATACCAGCAACATTTAAAAATTATAATTCCAAAAAGAGAAAAGCCTACAGAATGCAACTACAAATTGTTTTAGTGTTGAATGTTTGCTAGTATAACCTTTCTGAAACCAGTTGTGCAACACAGGAATGCCTATATAGACTATCGTTTCTGGATTGTATCACTGTTCTGATGGGATTGCAGAAATCAGGGTGGTTAAAAATCAATGTTTTTTTTAAATGATTTTTTTTCTTTAAATCAGATTTTTTTATATATATAAATCAGATTTTTTTTTGGTTTTCATCAAATTTATTTTAATAAAATGCTTTTGGAGTAACAATCTATCTAAAGATAGTTTTCTATTTAAGATACCCATATTTTTCAGCATATAAGATGCACCTGAGTATAAGTGCACCTAGATTTAGAAGAGGAAAACAACAAAAGGTTTTGGCCTCTGCACATCCCATTTTTGGGCCTGTTTTTGAGGATTTTTTGGCCCATTTTCAAGGCTTTTTGGGCCACTTTTGAGGCTTTGGGGCCTCATTTTTGAGGCTTTTAAGCTCATTTTTGTGTATAAATTTGATGAATAAATAAATAGGGCATTTTGGATTGAAAAAGTGGACAGATTGAAAAAGTGGATTGTAAAAGTGGACAGATTATGTTCTGAAACATTGTCAGAGATGATTTAAGGAGATACACACAGATTATATGCCCTATCTGATTTTAAGATCTTTCATAGTTTTCTCAGATAGAATAACCAAAATATTCTGGGCTTCTGCTTAGTTAGAATATGATCAACTTAGAATAGCCCAGCTGAATTTCCTACACATTTTCCCACTTGTGCCCATTCCTATTAAAAGCAAAAATAATACCAAGAAAGAAATTTAGAACAAATATATGTGGGATTTTTTTTTGTGATAGGCATTCATAATTCCCTAGCTCTCCAAACTTCTAGCTTAATAAAAATTTTATCATGTCACAAAAGTAGGGCAACTGGCTGCCCATCTGGGAAACAGTTTTCTTGCAAGGTCAAGAAAGCAACTTTGTCTCTGCTAATTAATTATGGAACCTGCATTTTAAAAGAACAGGTATTGCCAGAATTGAGTGATCAGGAAGTACGAGCTTTAGCCTTAGGGTCATGCTGTAGTCTGTGATCTAATTTAAAATTACTTTTGGAAGGGCCAAGGGTTTTCCTAAGGGCTTGATATCCCTTTCCCATAGCCTGTTGCTTGGAAGAAGCCAGCATCAGAGAAAATCAGGAGTGTTTGATGAGAAATGACCTTATCCAAATTAATCCTAACTTCATCTACTGCATGTCTCAGGCATGCCCAGCATACAGCTACCCAAAGGGAGTCTCATTCTTACATAAAGCTCTGTGCAGGATATGAAGTTCATTCAAATGATGACATTGACAACTCAAAGAAGCACTGTGTTTAGGAAACAAAATTCTAACTTCAAGTCAGTGGTGGAATTCAAATTTTTTTACTACTGGTTCTGTGGGCGTGGCTGGAGAGGGTTATATGACTGCAGGGCAATAAAGATTAAGCTAGAAACAACCCCAGAATGTTTCTTTCCTGCCTTCCTTACAGGATTAACCCTGTAAAGTGGAAAAACAAAACAAAAGGAGCTTTCTTCTAACAACCAGTTCTCTGAACTGCTTAGAAAATTTAGCGGTTCTAGGGAACCTGCTAGAACTGGCTGAATTTCACCTCTGCTTCAAGTTGAGGACTAGTTGATGGTGAAGTGCTAAAGTAGTACTACTTAGTCACATAGATCATGTATCCCTTTTCCCCAATGTTTGACTTCTGTCCTTATTTAAAAAAAAGGCAAGCTATTTGTACTCTTGCCTCCAACCATCTTCAAGTAGTCACAAATCACAAAATAACCAACATTAGAAGCCACTAACAGGCCTACCAGTTGATTAGAGGAATGAACTGCAGCATCCAACTATGTGAAAATCATGACATAAACTGGAATAGAACCTTTTCTTATGCCTGCTAGCTGGATGGAGAATTATTCTGTAATATAATGCTAATAATTAGATTTACATTATGGTATCACGCAGGCTAATCTACCTGATCATCCCCATTGAGGGGACTAGGCATCTGGAATGTAGGAGACATGTTAAGTTTCCAATTGGCATGAGTGTTACTCACTACACTTCTGTCCTTGGCATTCAAAGATGTATAGAGCAATTCATGATTACTTACAAAGAAGATCTATGAAGGTCAATGATTCTTACCCCCAAGCATGTATAAATTATTATTATAGCCTTTATAATTTTAATAGAAAAGTGAGAAAAAATGTTATTTCTCTATCCATAATTAAATAGAAGAAAAAGATTTTATTCTGCAAGTATTGCTTTTTGATATATTAATTTCATTTCAGAACTTTTTGAAAGATTTACTGCAGAAAGCAAACAAACAGATTGATGATTCAAAACTATCAGAATACACAGATATTATGGTAAGATCTATAACTGTTATTTCTTTATTGGAATTAATTGTCCTACCCCATTTTAAGATGCCCACACAGAACCTAAAATAATATCTCATAACTCTATTTAGATTCTGTTACCTCACCCTTTGAGTTACAATTTAGTTGGCTCCATAGGCTTCATAAACAATAGGCAATTTAAAAAAGTCTGAAATTATAACTGAAGAACAGTCCGCTATTATCTTTGTGCATTTGTTTTGCATGGATTTGATTTACAGAATTGATAATAACAACCATCCCAGCGGAGAAATCTGTGAGTGGAGGATGTCATGTTAGGAAAGTCTACTCTCAACATCAAGAGAGTTGTGGGAATGCCATGTACCACATGTACATAACATTGTTTCAACTTCATTAATGTTGTAGTGAACTGCCATTGCCTTGAGAAAATTTTGGCATAATCAGCCTCAGAAGGTAGTATTTGGAAAAGTGGGGCAGTATAAATAATACATTTAGTTTCCACCATTTTAAGTCTGACATTTGTATGACACTTATATTAATTTTGATCCAACTTTCCTTTGTCAACCTACACTTGAAGTGGCTCAAAATTCTTAAATCAGCATGGAAAACTTCTTAGAATATTAGTCTAAAAGACTGCATTGTCAGGTGTTTTTCTATGTAAAGAATGACTTTGGATCTGATGGCTTTTAGAGGAGAACATGACAACTTGTAATTCTCCCTGCATAACTTTCTACACTTTCCTGGAGATTTCCTCAAGCTTTTAGCAATGAACCCTAATTGCAGAACTCAATGCCAGGATTTGGGAGCCAACCTGATCAAAACAAAATGTAAAAGCTGCTGAAGTATATGATATACTAAAGTACATATCATTAAAAGTCCAAACATTTGAAGAGGCGACAGACAATGACTTCATGAGAGGCTACTGGGTTTTATCGAGTTAAGCATATTTCCCAGACATGAGAAGACTGTGCTTTTAGTCAAACTTTTCCCCTTCTGGTTGATTTTTTAAAAAAATAAACTTATTAGACTTATAACTTAATCTTTTTAGCTCAAGATGTTTGATGAAAACAATGATGGAAAGCTGGAACTGACAGAAATGGCCCGGTAAGAATATTTGGGGGGGGGGGGGTGGAGTAGAAAATTTGCATATTGGAATATGACACAATACATGTGGGGAAAAAATACTGGTACTTAATGCAAAGGATATGCTGGACTGGTTCCTCCAAGGATAAACTGAGCAGTCCATCTTTGAGTGGAAAAGGTCAACCCAAACAAGCAATTGTACAAATGTCTACATGTACTTTTCTTTTGACATTGGAAAAAAGGAAATGGGGGCTTCCAAGAAACGACAGCACTTCTAGGCCCAGCTAGCAACAACCTTCTCTCAGCAATTTGTTTGCTTATTTGTATCCCTTTATTATTATTACAAATAACTTAAGGCAGTGAACATATCCAACACACCTTCTTTCTCATATTGTCCCCACAACAACCCAGGGAGTTGAGTAATTCCATGCTTCAAATACACTTTTTTAAAAATGTTTTCTCAAAGGGTTTGTCTACAAAATACAGAAAGTTTCAGTTAATCTGACTTTCTCAGCATCTGTTAATCTTTAAAAAGACTGGAATATATGCGTGCAAAGTGTTTTGATGTCAAAGTATTTTGACATAGAAACGGTTTCAATTTAAAATGCTCAGTTTTGAGTTCAAGCAGCTGTTCACTGAAGAAGTGGTGTGAGCAAGAAATAATTTCCAGTGGAAGACACCTGCAATGAAACATTAATGTTTTCAACTTGAAATAACTCTAACAAACTGCATATGGATTGTTTCAAGCTCAAAGCATTCCAAAATTGAAATGATTTGCTTCTCTGTTCTGTGTCTTTATTCACCATGGAATTGTTCTAAATTCTTCTTGTTTTCTCCCAAGGTTATTGCCAGTACAGGAAAACTTTCTCCTTAAATTTCAGGTATGCCTGTTTAAGTGTTCTGTATATTCATATACTGAAATCTTGATTCATTTCTGTTCTAATATTTGTCCTTCTTTTGACTATTAGGGTATTAAAATGCATGGAAAGGAATTTAATAAAGTTTTTGATACATTTGATGCAGTAAGTAGAATCTTTTTAAAAATTAAGTCTGTTAATCAAAAGTTTTCAATGTATTTCTAAGCTGCACCAAGTCCATGAAAGCAGCAGGAATGAATAATAGGAAAACTCAAGAGCTGTTTTTTTTTCTTTTCAGGATGGGAATGGCTACATAGATGAACAGGAATTAGATGCTTTGCTAAAAGATCTCTGTGAAAAGAACAAAAAGGTAATTCTAAGATTTCTATTTAAATTGTACTTAATGGAGCTTTTTCTCTTCCCAAGTCTAGCCAGCTCAAGTAGTTCTTTTGAAATGCTCTATATTTAGAATTCTGGATACAAAAGGAATGAAATCCTGTAATACCAGGCAGCACAGTTTACTCCTACATGAATCTATTCGCATCACTGCTTTAGTAAAACAGCCACCATTTTTCTTAGATGTGTCCTCAGGCTGAAAGTATAGTAGGTGTCTTCCTTCTTTGAACTGAATACCTACTAACAATGAACTTGAAAAGGACCATACAATGCTCTGCCTTAACAAAGACAAAAATAGCTGCTCTTTTTTCAAATCCCTTTCCACTGTTTCTTTCAAACAGCCCACAGGGAGCAGCAATTAACCATATTCCCTTAGAGGACCATAAATGTCAAACAGTAAGTCCATATCTAGCAACACTCTTAGTAGTTAATTCATAGTAAAATGGTAGGGAACAAGCACTTAGTGACAAAAGAATGAAAACTCAGTTGTTGGTAGGGTACAATGTCACTCCTGGAGCAGGGTTCACGGAGGTTGCTAAGCTGATGGTTAGCATCCTATGATCAGTAGGCTGTGGCTTCTCAAACCAACATTCTGTAGTAAAATAATGGGTGGGTTTTTTTTGCTTTTTTCCTCCCACCCCACACACAAAAGTATTTACTTCTTGCACATTTTTCAAAAATAAATGTGTGCATGGCGCATTATTAGGTTTAACACAAATGTTTTGATTTGATTGTCCCAGCCCAGAAATTCAGTCCTTGGCACCATGTCACTGGCTCTGCTCAGTGACCCATGAGGAAGACAAAAAGTAAAATACATAAATAAATAATCCTCACTTGCCAAAGGACTATTATGCTAAGCAGTAGGGCTCTTTAGCTATTGACTTAAAAAAAAAACACCTACAGATGAGTGGATTAATACAGGAAGTCCTCAATGGTCACAATTGAGCCCAAAATTTGTTCCTAAGTGAAAAATCTGTTAAGTGAGTTTTGCCCCAACTTATGACTCTTCTTGCCATTTGTTTTAAGTGAATCACTGCGGTTGTTAAATTAGTAACACCGTTGTTAGATGAATTTGGCTTTCCTGTTGACTTTGCTTGTCAGAAGTTCGCAAAAGGGGGATCATGTGACTCCAGGACAGTGCACTCGACATAAATGTGAGTCAATTGTCAAGCATCCAAATGGAAATCATGTGACCATGGGGATGCTACAATGGTCAGGAGTGTGGTCATAAGTCACTTTTTTCAGTGCCATTGCAACTTCAAATGGTCCCTTAATGAACTGACAGGGCTTCTGAAATTTTTCAACTTTCAAGCATTAGGGTTGCTCCAAAGTTGTGACATGCCTTGGGGATGGTAAGGATATTTTGGTTACTTTAATATAATTTAGATGTACCTGGTAAGTAATTACATAAATATCACAACTTTTTAATGTTTTGTTTGTTTCATTTGTAAGCTGAGGATTATCTGCATATTGCACTACCTGCAATAGTTGAATTCATAATAACTACACAAAAAAACAAACAGTAGTTTAGTTTAGCACAGCACATATGCACCATGCCAGAAATACATAATGTTTCTCACACTCACAAACTTTGCTAAACCGACTCCTTTCAAACGGCTTGGAATTAACAACTGCTCCTCTTCCTAACCACATGTAAATGTAAGAAATGCAATTCAATACTACTGGAGGCTGTTGAGGGGAATGCTATCTCGTGGCTTTAAAATACATTTTCTTTTTTAAAAAAAATAGGAATTAGATATCAATAACCTTGCAACCTACAAGAAGAACATTATGGCCTTGTCTGATGGAGGAAAACTTTACAGAACAGAACTTGCTCTCATCCTCTGCGCTGGGGAAAATTAAGAGTCCATCTCTCGTCTCCACTCCAACTAGTAATATATTGTATCTTAAAAAACAAAAACAAAATTAACTGTGCATTATAAGAGAGTAGGCTTTATTTCTTTTATACTTTGTAAATTTAAAATTGCCTATAGATAATTAGCCAGGTTATGTGGCACATTCTTTTTGGCTTGTTTCTAAACTATGTTCGTAATGTACAGCTTTTGTAACTAAAGATGTCTTAAATTACCCTGGGCCAGTCTGTCAATGCATCTAACTATAAACATGGCTTTGTTTCTATGAGACAAGGGAGAAGGTTTTAAGAGCGCAGCTGAGATAGATATTGGCTAGGTCTCCATTAGGCAAATAGATTTTCGACATCAGAAAGCACATTCAAAATCAGTTTAGGATGGTGGTGGATTTTTTCTTTCTTTTTTCTTTTTTTCTGAAGGAATGTAGGGCGTGGATCAGAGGGAGGCTGTTGGGATCCATCAGAATCATTTGGTGGCATCATCTTCTAGAAAGTGATGGTCAGCCTTTATGTCAAGTGTACTGTAAGTCAAGCAATCCAAAAAGACTAGTCACCTCATTCTAGGACATGGGTGTCAAACTCGCATCATCACGCTGCCTTCATGTGGTTTTTTTCCCTTTGCGGAGCTGGGGTAGATGTGGCCTGTGCATGATGCATTTGGCTCGCAGGCTACCAGTTTGACACCCCTGTTCTAGGAAATATCCCATATCTAAATATGCCTGAAGCCACTGAGAAATGTTTTAATAAGTTCATTATTAGTAAGCTAGTTTGTTGATAAAAGATTTGGGCAGAGAAACATCAGCAGTGCTTTTGTTTGCTATGTTATACGTTTCTTGCTCTCCAGCTTCCTTAAATTCACTACCAAGGTCAACAGAGGCTCTGGATGTGAAGGTGCTGAACCTCCTGAGTAGTTTTTAAGCTTCCTTGTTGCCTGGCAAGAACAACATTGTACTTTTTACTGGACAAATGGCATATTTCTAATCAGTTAAAAATCAATACACAAATTTGCCTCATATTTTACTTTCAATCTTTAGCATTTGTAAATGCTCTTATGTCAGAGAATGTCAGTCCATTTTTCTAACTATTTCCACATTTTGCATAACTCTTGCAAATTGCTGTTTTTACATCATTCTGTATAATCTATAATTAAATTTAATATGCTAATATACTCGTACACAATTTGTTTGCTGTTCTGTTCTATCACAGATAATAATAAAGGCTACACAATCACATGGATCAATTCACAACCCAGCTAATTTTCCAAATCTAGCAAATCCTCCAATTTCCACAAGAAATAGTCAATTTATATCCTAATTTTTATAAGCAGTTGAGGTTCAGTGCAAATAAAATTGCTTTATCATCCATGTACCTGTCAAGGAACACAGAAAACCTTGTCTGATTCTATACATACCTACATCACAAATTCCATTTAATTATTTTGAGTAGCATTTAGTTGTAACAATCCAATAAAAGTACACTGGTACTACCTGTTTATTGCAAAAGGAAGCTATAGAGGATGACTCTCAAGCATATCCGTTCAAATGGCATTATATAAAACATTTAAAATACTGTTTATCAAATCTTCGTACATTCATTTATTTCAATGGATTTTAGAAAACTCTGTTTCACTGGAGCTGAATTTATTCACTGCATCTAATCAGATCTACATAACTTCCAAACTAATGTGGTAATATTCCCAAGTTTGTATTAATGTTGATTTGACTTGTAATGCATCTACTTTATTACTGTATGCTTTCTTGATCAATCTATTCCTTTAAATATATTTTCAAAGTTACTTAATATAAGGCTGCAATTTTTTTCCTATCATAAAACTAGAATGTACATTTCACTGATACAAATGAGATCCAATTAGCAAGTGCTTGTATTTTTTTAAATCTGTATTACCATTATGAGTATTTCTTCATCAGAAAGGTTACTGCATCAAGGTTACTGCTTAATCAGGTCAGAAGGCTCTTGTCTTAATTCTACTTCAAGCATTAACCATTTAAACAATGGTAACTTATGTGGACTGTTGCACGTTCAAAGGATTTGCATACTATTTCAGGAGTAGGCAGCTTCATTTGGTTATGTTTAATTATTAGCATTTAGGAATACTGTGAAGAGATAAAGCTACAGTGAAGTCATTTAGCTAACTGGAAATTATATAAGACATCGGTAAGTCACTTGATATATAATTATGGCTTTTGAAAAAGCTTCTTACAGGATATTTCTTTTATTTACCATGGTAGATATTTATTTATACAGGATCAATTCTCCTATTGATCAAAACATCTATCTTGAGTGACTCTAATGTTACTCAAGATGAGCCTATAATTAAGCATCTAAATATACATGTCCTAATTTTTGTTACTACTGTGTGGTGACAAAGCCCACTGGCATTTAATAAGAGCAGCTCTCTGAATCTTCGGAAATTAGGCCAATGAATATTAATTACCAATTAATTTTAGTATATTTTATTATAAATTAAAGCACAAGGGTGTATGTTATATTTTGTTGGACATTCCCTCCCTACTCTTTATACAAAAGAAAGAAAAATCTTGTTCTATGAATGTGATGAGCTCAAAGTGGAGCTGAAAACGTAAAGGTAACATTTGCTATCATCATCTCATCTTTTTCAACTGCATTGCTGTTCTTGGGTGTCAAATAAACACATTATCATATTCATAAAAGAAAATAAATTATGTACTCAAGAATGATGCCAGCACCATTAGTTTTCCTTTATGTCAACATCATCCAAGGAAAACACTACAGCTTAGTGATAGAAAACATTTTAGGCAAATTTTCAAGATCTATATAGGGCATTAGTAGGCAGGGCTGAGAAAGATGTGTGACTGATACCTGAGAGACCTGTTTAAAATAAAGGGGATACATCGGTAGTCTTTAAACATTTTTATCTCTATTTCTGGACATGATGATTACAAATGAGGGAATCTGCCACATGACAACACAAGAAAGGCCAAATGTTTCTCCCTTGTTTAGACAGTGCCAAGCTACACAAAACAAGTTTGCTCTGAGGCAAGATTTTCACATATATTTATTTGGATTAGAGAATTAATCTATTTCTGGCTTTATGCAGTACAGGTTTATTATGAACATCAGCCCCAATCAAGTGGCTTAGCAAAATCAATAAACTACAACAATCTGAATAAAGTTGAGAATGAGAAAATAGTCTCCAACTGACTTTAAGAATACGGCTCAAATTCAGTGAGTGTGTAAGAGTTTCTTTAATGGATTATTTGGTTTACTTTATACAATTATTGAGAACTGAATCTGGTCCCAAATGCCTAATCACCTTCTGTTCTTAGTAGTCAGTGACAAAATTTGAATTCAGCAGTTGTGCATTAAGCGGACACGAACAAGCACATCAGATTTTAGGACCATCCAGTTTATACTCAATGCCCTAAATGCCAAATTGGAATAAAGGCAACTATCACTTCCAAAAGGTGATCATATTAAATGTTTCTGCCAACACTTGCAAATTTCTTTCTCAATTCAAGGATGCATTCCAATAATCGTCAGCATCAAACAAATCAAAAAAGTATCAACTCAAGATGGCATGTGAATTTAATTCATTGCATCAGAATGAGGTCTGCCAGTGTTTTCAAATGAAAGGGTATGGGATACAAATATTTTCAGGCTTTTATAACTAGAATATTGTGTTATAGTTCCCTCTAGTGGACACTGCTCTTTACAATAGTGTCAACATAAAAGCAAGATACGATTGGAGGTTCCCATTTCTATACTAAATGTAGAAGCATTCAGATTTAATTTCTGCCCCTTCACCTTCTTTAATAAATGGCACAATTTCTCCTTTATGTAGACTATGGCATGATGCTTCCTCTAGCCCAAGCGAAACACATCTTTATTTTTCTTTGTCATAGAAAGTATGTTTTGCAGTGTAGGTTTTAAAATTATTTTCTTACCAATGCTATAGCTTTCAATAATTTTATATATTATCATTATAATTCAAATGCAATTTCTTCAATAGAAATATGTCTGATTTTCACCTAGTATGAATGTAGACTGGAAAAATAGTGCCCTATCTCACAAACCTGATATTAAATGGTAATATGTTATACTAAGTTGCCTGATACAGTTGCAACACCCATCTTAAAATTCTACACCAGGGGTGGGCAAACTTTTTGACTCGTGGGCCACAATGGTTTCTAAAATTTGACAGAGGGGCCGGGCTAGAATAGGATGCAATGCAATGGCGCAATTTCATGATCCCAAAGTAAGAACTGATTTAATCCAGATTTTAATAATTTAGGAAACTAGAAAATAAGTTTTGTAAATAAAACACATAAGCTACTGCTAATGTGATCAACGAGTATTTTACTATCTGAGTTAATAATTTACTTCAGAGCACATAATACTTAGCTTTTTGTTGGGCTGGTTCCTGCTAGTAACTAGTTCGGCGGGCCGGATTAAAAAGCCCAACGGGCTGGATGTGGCCCACGGGCCATAGTTTGCCCACGTC
This sequence comes from Myanophis thanlyinensis, assembly GCA_017656035.1. NCBI lineage: Eukaryota > Metazoa > Chordata > Lepidosauria > Squamata > Homalopsidae > Myanophis > Myanophis thanlyinensis. The sequence goes on from JAEANM010000481.1 coordinate 31,199, forward strand.
TGTTCTAGACAATTCAAACAAGTGAGAAATCCATTTGTTACTCAAGATCTGCCAGCAAAGATGCGCGCACCCCCCGAGCTCAGTTTTTGCTGGCAGAGGGCGGCAGGAGGCTGTTGCAGATGAAAATGGAGCTTGGGAGCCCGTTTTTGCTGGTAGAGCACTTGGGCCATCACAGATGCCCCCAATATGAGTGACATCAAGCTGGCCATGCCCACCTTGGTCCCCGAGGTCAAGCACAATGAAATCGAGTTTGACACTCCTGCTCAAGATAAACTACTGGCCATAAACAATAATAAAGTCTTCAATTAATGACTGTTCATTTAACAATGTTTCAAAGTTACAATGGCTTTGGAAAAAATGTCATGACCTGTACTCAAACTTACAATTGTTGCACTATTGCAATCACATGGCCACAATACAGGCACGTCAAACTACTTGCCAAACCACAGCCAGGAAAATAATGAAGGACCCCAGCCACCACAACAATGGACTGTTCACCATGATGTGGTCAGGAAAGCGTCTCCACTCCCTAAAAGCCAACACAGAGAGACTAAGGAGAAGCTACTTCCCACAGGCAATACGGACCCTAAACCAAACCATAACAAACACAGGACTATAAAGTATTCCTATAATCTACCCCTCTCAACCACTCCCTAACTTATTCTCCCTCCCGGTCTATACTATTCCCTTGCCCTACTACCTATGGTCACGAGTGGTCACATAACACATTTCACTGCATTTTGTACCATGTATGTCTGTGCAGATGATGAATAAAATTTGATTTGATTTTGATTTGATCAACCAGCTTACATTTATGACCGGTTGCAGTATCTTGTGGTCCTGTAATTTGCTATGGTTTTTGATGATATCTGGCAAAAAAACAAAAACAAAACCCAACCCTTTGGGGGAACTGTATTCGCTTAACGGCATGATTTGTTTAACAACTGCAATGATTAGTTTAATGCCTGTCTAAAAGTTGTCATAAAATCTGGTCCAGCTTGATTTACAATCTCAACAACTTATAATGGAAATTCTGGGTCCAATTGTGGTTGTTAAGTCAAGGAATTCTTGTATAGAAAAAGAAACTATGAATGTATTAATATTTAATAATTTATGTATGTCTATTAAAATACTGCCTAAGAAGAATGCAACACTGGACTTTGTGAACATAAAATGGATACACATGGACATACAGATAATTATCAGCAGCAGTGCATTTTATTGCTAGAATACAGAAAATGTTAGAAATAGGCTATATAAAAAGTCACATAAACATATAAATTATGAGCCTTTTGTTTTTCGTATCATTTGTTCCATGATATTCCACTGTTCATTGGTGACCTGGCATAGAAAAGAAAATACTTTAGTTGAGATGCTGATTTTTTACTATCATCATGGAGTGTGCTGATATAATGGGCGTGATCCAGCCAGGGATAATGTTCTTAAATTGCATTTAGAGCAGAACAGCTCCTCAAAGCTTTCCAAGTGAAATCAATGGGACTTAAGCTTAGTACTCTCAAATCAAAAGTATACAGTAATACATTAAAATTTTAAGAGGAAAAATAACTCTTAAAAGTAATAGATAGAATAGGCAATAGCCTCATGAGGCCTGGGTGTTTTTAACCAAGCATCAAAAGCTGACATTGGGAGGAAAAAGGGAAATATGATGGAAACTATAGCAGAACGGAGGGAAAGATTAACTGATTACAACACCCAATGTTAATTTTCCATTTTGAAGCTTTTTGTTACGAAGTTTCCGTTGTAAATTATTACCTTACGTAATTCATTGAATTCTCCAGCCATAGACACATATTCACCCCCATCCATTCTAATGACCTGTAAGATTGATGCAGAGATTGTTTCATTAAGAAATTCAAATTATCAGCAGAATTAGTTTACTTCAGTAGAACTTTTGTACAAGAAGAAACACCTTTAAAGTACTCAACTTCTGTGACTTACTAAACTGTACTAAATTTTCCCATAAAGCATTCTTTCCACTAGGCCGTAGGTAGTTTCTAAAAAGTTAAAGAGTGATTCATAAAGCATTCTCATCAAGACCACAGAGCTCTGCAAAAACTCTGGAATTAAAATGCCTTCAAGGAATCAGGTGGTGCTTGTGTGTAATCACACTTTCCTAACAGCAGCAGTGAGCTTCATGCACCCAGGATCAACTTACTGCTCCATTAACCCAACTCGCATAATCACTACAGAGGTAGGTGGCAAGATTGGCGATCTCTTCCACAGTTCCTAAGCGGCCACAAGGAATTCTCTGGATCATTTCTTTCTCAAAGATCCCTGTGGGGTCCAGGCGGCTGAAGGCTCCCTGAAAAAAAAACAAAAAAACAACCAGGTGTAAAAAATGATTTGTTGCAGCAAAAAGATTTGTGGCTTGCAAAAATAAGAAAGAAAAAAAAAAGAATAGTAAAATAAAAGAAAAAAAATGTGATCTCAAGAGAGCACTGCTCTACCCTTCATAAAATATTCCTATTTCTAAAAGATCACCTTGCAACTACAGGAACTCCTTGAGTTACAACACAGCTATAGCTCCTGATAGTTGTAAATCGGGTCACTCATCGGATCAACCCGATTTTATGACATTTTTTGTGGTGGTGGTAGGTGGTTAAGCAAATTCGCAATTGTTAAGCAAACCATTGGCTTGCTATGGGTGTGGTTTTGCCAAAAACCGGAGTTAAATCCATACCCAACCCTGTGTGGGGGCAGTGTGTCTGGTCACTGCAAAAATCTCAGTTAATTTCTTAATGGGTAATAATGTACCTTTGTCCTTATTGGACCGGGCTGAATCACGTTGAATCTCATGCCGTATCTACCCCACTCAGCCGCAAGAGACCTAGAAATCAGCAGAGATTAATTAAATATTCTGCATCCAGAAATTAATATAGCTACAAAATGTAAGGCTGCTAAATGATCACAGACTACTGTTCTGTGAAAAGTACAGACAGATCTAAAACAAAGGTTTACAGGAGAAGCAGGAAAACAGCTAAATTTACCTCTCAAGGAGAGAATCAAAGGTATCAACAAAAAGTAATGCATTTTTAAGTTGTACTCACTTGCATAGGGCATCTACACCTGCTTTGGCAGAAGCACTAGGTACTACAAATCCTGACCCACTTTCTGCATAGACTGTTGTAATGGCCAGAAAAGCTGCCCCTGAAAAATTCAGGAAAACAATGTGGCCCATTACTTAAAACTTTGACCTGACAGTTGACTGAGCTTTTCTTATATTTCTTATAGAAATCAGGACGTATCAGTCAAAGTCGAGACACTAGCATTTACACATAAACCTTTATCTGTAGCTATTCATACAGATGTGCACAATGTAGTAATTTCAGATTTTCTGTTCGTAGATTTTAAAAGCATTCATTTAAAAAAAGAGAATACAATTTTAAACAAGAAATTCATACACACATTTACAGCACTATTTTGGCAACAGAAAGGAATGATACTTAGTAATTGTAAAAATTATTATTTGTACTATTTGTGATTTGCAAATAAGCCACATCTATTAGATGATTAAATGAATTAGTATCTTTTATTTCTTTATTTTGCAGCTCAGTTCCAAAGGCTGCAGTTTTGTGGACCAACTGTTAATAAAACAGAAACAGAATATATTTGATCACATTTACTTAAGCAATCAGCATGCCCACTTCGTTGCCCATTCAATACCATCATTCCAGACATTCTTCTAACTAAACTAAACCAGCTACCTGCACCTGAACACACTTGTAAGTGGATCATAAGCTTCCTAACAGACAGGAAGCAGCAGGTGAAGCTCAGCAGAACTACATCAGATAGCTGTACAATACCCCACCCCCCCGAAGGCTGTGTGTTCTGTCCACTTCTCTCTATAAACCAATGACTGCATCTCAAAATATCCATCTGTTAAAGTACTGAAGTTTGCAGATGATACAACAGTGATTGGTCTCATTCAAGACAATGATGAATCCGTATACAGACAGGAGGCTGAACTACTAGCCTCGTGGTGCGACCGGAACAATCTGGAACATTCAAAACCGTAGAAATGGTGGTAGATTTTAGGAGGAACCTTCTCATACTACCACTTCTTACAATACTAGACAACACAATATCAACGGTAGAGACCTTCAAATTTCTAGGTTTTATCATATCCCAAGACCTAAAATGGACACCTAACATCAAAAACATCATCAAAAAAGCACAACAAAGAATGTTCTTTCTGTGTCAACTCAGAAAGCTCAAACTGCCCAAGGAGCTGCCGATATAGTTCTAGAGAGGAATTACTGAATCTGTCATCTGCACCTACATAACTGTCTGGTTTGGCTCTGCAACAAGACAGACACAGAGGATAATTAGAACTGCAGAAAAAACTGTTACTACCAACCTGCCTTCCACTGAGGACCTGTATATTGCACAAGTCAAAAAGAGGGCTGTGAAAATATCTACACACCCCTCACGTCCTGGACATAAATTACTTCAACTTTTACCCTCAAAACGACGCTAGAGCACTGCACACCAGAACAACCAGACACAAGAACATTTTTTCCCCGAATGCCATTGCTAAATAAATAATTCCCTCAACACTTCTAAATTATTGGACTTCCTGTTTGGCTTCTTC
>JAEANM010000482.1:0-35801 GCA_017656035.1 Myanophis thanlyinensis
ATAGATAGATAGATATAGATAGATAGATAGATAGAGCATGACATTCCATCACTAGTGATGGCCAAATGCTTACTATCACATACTGATTGTTAGATGGAGAGATCCACATCTTGCCTTATAATAATTATCCTCTATAGGTGGTCCTTATTTAGTGACCTCATTTAGAGACCAGTTAGGATGGTGGTGAAAAAGTACCTCTGCAACTACTGCATTATGACTTTCACAGGTCTGCAAAGCAAAGGAAAGCTGAAGTAAGATAATAAAATAATGAAGTTTCACTTAGCAGCTACTGGTACTTCACTTATCAGCCAAGCTGCCAGTCCCAAATAGGGACACTAAATGAGAACTACCTGTAACTAATAACATAACAGATTTCTTATCCAACAAGAGGCATCAATACTGATGAATTGATGAAACTTACATTACTTTACATGCAAGCAAAATGGCATAGTTAAATTATTTTTAATTATGTACATATGAATTTCTACAGAATCATTCTCTCTTTTGTAAGATATGAGCAGTGTTTCTCCTAAAATTGATCTGTGCAATTATCTGAATTATGTGTAATTATACTATTGTAGGTGGAAGCTTGGTTAAAACAATCCACTGCTATTGTTTGATGGATTCAAACACAGTTGGGGATTTTCCAGTTTCCGTGTTAGTAATGCTGAAACCTGGCCAATTTGTAGGATTAAACAATTGCCTGGACAGTAGATACCATCATTCTTCAGCATTATTCTGTTCATTGCAGAATAAAACCAGTCATCTAGTTAAATAGGGAAATGAAGGACTGAAGCAAATTGAGTAGTATCTTATGGATAAATGGAGAAAACCTGACAGCAAATCACAGCATGGCTTAAAGCCTACTTGGACTACTCTTCTGTGAGTGGAGCCCTAATCTCTGTTTCTATTGGGACCATTCAGAATTGGGTGGCACTTTTTTCTGCACTATATGATACTAGTATCCTGGATTGGTAGCTCTAGAGCAACTGACAGTTTGCTTTAAGCACCTGCTTAATTCATTGCAGATAAAAATTAATCAGACTTGGCCTCCAAGGTTGGGGTAGGGAATGATGATGCAATTCATCCAATTTAGATTCTCTGTAACGTGTAAATATTGGGGATATGGATAGGATATTTAAAGACGTTTCCCTCTCTTGATTGATTAGATTGGACAGATGCTTAATTCTACAGGACAATATCTCTAAGTGTCCAGTGAGTTTAATTGTTTTGGGCTACTAAATCTGGCATCATAATGTGAAGATATTATGCTTAATGAATGATTTGCATAAGTCTCCAATTATTATTTGATATAATTAAAGGTGTTGGTTTTAACCTTCAAAGCTTTAACACCCTATAGCTTGACTAATTTTATTCTACAGTGATTTTATGGTTTTATTTCTGAAGTTATCAATCCTGGAAAGTTACATTTTAGGATGAACAATTGGAAATCATAGATGACTAAGTCGAATGTTAAGTCTGATTTTTTTTTCTTGAGTGTATGTAAGTCCTAGATATAGACATTATCCCACATTTAAAAATCCAAAATAAAAAATATTTTTCATAAAACCAGCCAGCCCAGCTGCCTGGAAATCCAGGGAATTATAGTCCAGAATAATCCAGATACCATCATTGGTTAGACTTGCATCATTTGTGTAATGATACAGTATCATTTGTCCCTCCAACCCACTGTGGACATTATGGCTACAGCTCTTTCCAAAGGATTCTTCTCTATTAACCAAGGTTAGATAATGCTTGAGCGGATATATTCTCAAATAACAGCAGTTTCCAGAAACATAGCTGGGCTGGGTTTTTGCACCAAAACGAATAGTCTTAAATTCAATTCAATTCAATCCTTTATTGTCAATGCACAACATATGTGCAGCAAAATTGAGTAATTTGAGTAAATTGAGAGCACCTTGAACACTAATTTGTTACAAGAAACAAACAGAAATCTGCCTTACATAGCTTGAAAGTCATAAGCATATAGTTGCTGATACTTGAAAAAAAATGTTTAGCTATTTTAATGGTCCTTGTCTTATGTCTTTAAAATCTAATATGTAGACAAAGTGATGTCAGTCATGTCCATCTTCATAACATGAAAGGTTTTACCTGTTACTTCTACAGAACAATCTGATCTTACAGGTTCAGGTTAGCTCAGGCCAGTTTATTCCTGTTTCCAATCTCTTCCTTTATGTGGAAAGTACACCGTAATTGAAGGATTTTGCAGACTGCTGCATAAGCCAGCAGTTTTAAATATTTTTAACATAACATGAGGCTGACAAATGTCAAGGTTATACATCGAGTACATTAAAAGTGCAGCTAATACTTATGTTCCCTAATTACACCCCTCAAAGAATAATTACTTGCAGTAAACTAACAATAGGAAAAACGTAATATCTAATAAGGCCAATAAATAATATTAAATACAACATATAAATACCGGTAGTAACTATGTATCATCAAGTTGGTATTGACTCTTACAACCCTCTATTTTCTCTATATAAAAATTAGACTAGATTATATTATGATAACATTTTCTCTCATTCTTCTCTCATTACCTTTATATATCACAGGCTTGAACAGCAGTTTCTAGCCCTTTGTCAATAATACTCTTTCATCCAATAGCTATACCTGTCATTGCTCAGCAATCCTTTGACAAAAGTTAAGAGGCCAAAATGCTGTACAGGGTATATCACAACCTGAGAAGCCATGTTTGATAAATCTGGGTTAAGCTTTTGAAGAGGCTCAATGAATTGAAGAGCAGGTGGCAGCTGCAGCTAGACAAGCCTTCGCACACGATCAGGTAGTGCTCCAGTATGGCCATTCCTGGAATGGGAGGCCCTGTCATCCATGCCCTTGTAAACCCCCCACTTAGATTATTGTAATATTCTTCACACGGGGCTGCCCTTGAAAAGCATTAAAGTTGGTGCAAAATGCGACTGCACTGGTAATAAATGGTGCCAACTACACAGCACATTTAATGCCACTACTCTGCGGGCCGCACTGGCTTGCCAGCATGTTTCTGGGTGCAATTCAAGGTGCTGCTTGCCACCTTTAAAGACCTACATGGCTTGGGACTGGGCTATGAGGGAGACTATCATTTTCCAAGAGTTTCTTCCCATCCAATCTAATCCAAGAGATTGGGTCTGATGCAGACCATCAACCAAGGAATGATGATTGGCAGGAACTGGAAGAGAAGCCTTTTCTGTTGTATCTCCTGCCTTATGGAATATTCTTCCCTCAGAGAATAGAATGGCCCCAACCCTTCAGAGCAAAGTTCTAAAACTTGGCTATATATCCAGGCCTGGGGTTTGAAATGTATTAAAGATTCTGTTACTTGAATTTACTATTAGTTACTAATCATCCTGGCTGCTGTTTATTTATTTTGTGTATGTATTGTTTTAATGTTTTTAAATTGTTTTTAATTGTTTTAGAATTTTAGAATTGTAAGTCACCCTGAGTAATGTGGTTGAGTTGCACAGCTGTAGAAATTGAATGAATGAATGAATGAAATTAATGTTCATATTACTTCAACCATCTACAGCTAATCCACACCGAGCTCCACAGAACAATTTCAATGAAATAAATTGCATTATTCAGTTAAATCAGGAACTTTTGTTTTGCCAATATGGGAAATAGAATCTGAGCAACAACTCTGAATGCACTCAATATAACTATAGCACATAAATACAGTCCAACAACCCAATGGAATGCATTCTTTACCAATTCAATAATTAGTAGATTTCTTTCACACAGAAATATGCATACACACATATATCCCAGAACAAATAAATTAGGAAATCATCCACCATATTACATTGATATAACTAGACCATCAAATGCATTTTCTATGGTAGATTTCAGCACACTACTTCAAAGAAACTGACAAATATCTGTACTATCCATATACTGTAAAAACATCATAAGTATTTCAGTGTTTTTTCTTCTATATATATAAAGTATGAACATCAAGCACACATTTGCACTTTTTTTTTTAAATATTTCCTTTAAGATATAAAGCACAAATTTATAAGCATCTTTCTTAACTATTTTAAGATAACAATGATATAACATTTCTACGTACATTTTAATTACTCATATCCAGATTTTAGTACTCTTATCCCAAGACAGGTAATTCTTCTAGCCAGAATAAATCTATATTAAGAAATGTAGGGAAAGTATAAATTTCTGCATGATTGAACATGGACATTTAAATTGTGGACATCTATATATATTGTGTATACACACACACACATGCACGCACACACACAGGGGTCACATTTTGTATGTTTGCTGGAAAAAAAACCCCACTAAACAAAATGCTATCCTGAGTTTAGCAGCCACCCACTCCAGAGCCTCACTAAGTAAAGAAGTTCATAATACTAATTTGTAAATCTCTGCTGTCATCTTAACATAGCTTGTAGTGGTTACTCTACCAATACTCACAATCAAAGAAATACCTGGCAGCTTATATGAAGAAAGCAGCAACTAATCTTTTAGCAACAGTACTACAACAATGACAACATTTCTTATGTCAAATTAGACTGCAGATTTAGCAATAGCAGCAATACCAAGCAGGAGCAAATTGCAATACATTTTGGTTGTATATTCACCCCTCTCTCTGAGAAGATGACCTCCAAAATTTATATCTAACTACAGTCAATGGGGAAGCCAGATTCACTTAACAACCATGTTACTAATTTAACAGCCACAGTGATTCAGTTAACAAATGTGGCAAGAAATTTCATTGTAAAATGGGACAAAACTCACTTAACAAATTTCTCACTTAGCAACATAAATTCTGGGCTCAATTATGGATGTAAGTCTAGGACTACCTGTATTTGCTATCTCATTAGATGCTAGAATTCTTGCTAAATCTATTGATGAGTTTAAACATGAAAAACTATGATGTGAAGTTAGTGTACTTGAAATTAGCCATAGATAATATTAATCAGTTGATCAGTTACAGTAGACCAAAAATACCACATGATCAGAAGTAGGTGAAAATTTGTAACCATCATCTTCAAATACAGCAAGAGGAAGATACAAGTTTATGACTCACTTCTGACATTGCCACGCCAGCAAAATATTCTGATCTTTGTAATCCCAACAGTTCTGCTGCATCAAACTATGAATTAGTGCATAGGTGCAAACCCTGACTGTAGGCCAAAGCTTTCCAAATATTCCCACCAAAACTTAAAACAATTCAGTTTTTGTCTAGCCCTTTCTAGTGTTATATCACTAATACGGCCCATGGCAAAGAAATGGCTGCATACGTTAGCATAGTTGTTGTGCAAATTGTTTTTAGCAATTGAAACTCAAACATACTAATGCTAGTGACCATGCACAAACTGCAGAAATAAATGATCAGACTGCTGGTTCCTTCTAGAAGCATCTGCAACTAATAATCAGAGATATTATACAGCATATTTTGTTTTGTTTTGTTTTAAACTTGAGCAAAGCAAACATTCTGACTTGCTCCTTCTAGAAGGAAGCCATGAATTCAATAGGAAACAGCAATCTTCGGAGAAAATGTTTCCACCTGATATTTCTGAATATGCAAACCCAACAAAATGGTACCTCTGATCACTATTCTGTACTGAAACTGCAAATAAGAAACTACTGTTACCATCAGTAGGGCTGATGGTTTCTGCAAGACAAGCATAAGTCCCATAAAGAAAATGAACCAAGAACTGTCAAACTTGTTTCACAAAAACTATCTCATTGTAACAACTGCCATTATGTTTACCTCAGCTTGAAGTCAGTTCAGACTGCTAAAGAAGTACGTGGAACTTGAAAGCAAGGTCTCTTAATGTCACTTCACATTTGTAATGTTTGCGTATAGATTACGCTTTTAAATTTAAGTTAAGACTAAATCCTTTGCAAAGTTTCCTGAAAGTTATCCTTGCAGAATATAATTATTTTCAGTAAAATAGTACTGGATTCAGCATGGCTAAATTGAGATTTGAAACTCAAATTCTAATTCATATTTTATACCACATTAGAAGAAAACAAGATGTTTTTCTTTTGAAAATATAAAACTAGTAGTATTTGACATTATTTCTGTAGCACTAATTGGAAATGAAGATCAATTTTAGACAGTATGCTACACTGTGTTACAATTATCATCTAGCAAAACATGAGCCTTTTGATCCAAGTTTATGTGTTAAATAAAATTGAAGTGAAAGCATTCTAATAGAAAATCTACTTCTTTTGACTATGGAACATTTTGGATTTGAAGCAAGAAGACACTTCAGAGCCCATGAGGGCATGAACATAGAACCCATCTACAACTTTAAACCAAATATGTCATTTCTAGGAAGATGTATTTAATTTAAAGTGTTGCAGTCATGTTGCTATGTGAGAGGACTTGTACTGTCATGCACTCTTAAGTACCTTTTTCCTTCTGACTCCAAAGTCTTGCAAATCCTACGTGAAAAACCATATGCATATTTCATGCCTGCAGATTTAATAACTGCACCAAAATCATTTTCACAATATTAAACACTGTTATTCACTGACTTTAAAAGTGGCCTTGCATCCCACAAAATCTGTAATCATCTGTTCGAAAATTGGACTTCAATGGAAATCAGTCAGATATGAACCCACGCAACAGGTATTAACCTCCCATTTACAGAAACTTGTTAAGAATGCACATGCATGTCTATCCTTATGAAGACCGGACCTATTCTAACTAGATATTCAAGCATATAAAAATAGGCCTGGTAAATGATCCAATAATAACTATTTATACTTACATATTCACATACAGATATCATTAAGCTGAAGACAAAGCTACAGCCATAGCATACCAGAATAGGTTGGCATCACATTTAAATTATTAAACAGAAATAATAGGAAGTCGATTACAAACTTATTCTTCTCAAATTAAGTTGGCTTAGATGGTATCTAAAGAATACTTTCTTCCACGATACAATTCTTTTCTATAATACCGCTAAGCTTAATTGCTCTTTAGAGCAGACTCATGAGAATTGGTAAGCGATGTGTATCATTGAAATTTTTAATACTGGCCCACTTCAGTACAATCTTAAATACTGTACATTTATATAAATTCCCATTGTTTACAACATGATTTACTCCCAAATGAATATATAAATTCTTTCTCAAAATTATAATCTGAACATTTCTGGATTGATTTGAAGAAAGTTAAGATCTACAGAATAATACTTAATTTCTTGTTTCTAGCTTTTTAATGTGCTCTGCTGGATCATCATTAATACATTGAAAGTATGACCATCAATTTCCCCATATGCAATTAACAGAATGTAAACCTGAAGGTAAAACTGCACTATTTTTACATTTGATTGTGTTTTAAATTTAACTTATTTTGACAGCATTTAAAACAATTTCTTCAGAGAAGCAGCTCTTCATTTGAAAGGTCAGATATTCCTCAGCAATACAACATGCAATTCAGGTGCTATTTTCTAGACAGCTATTTCCTCAAACAGTGCATTTACATGTATGGGCATGTACAATCAACCATATATCCAACCCTGCAAACTGTGACCAAACAACAACCTTCCTGAGAGGGTCCACCATGAGAAAATGGTTTCAAGGCAGAGTCAATTTCCCCAAGAACTCCATATCTGAAGTTTGTCAATAACATCCAGTTGTAGTGGTAACATGGTGCATTATCTAGAAAAAGTATTTTCCTCTTTAATTATTCTCCAGCATATCTGTATACAGCTTCCCACATAACAGATGAAAAGCTAGCCTTCAAAACATTTCCTTTTGGAAAATCCATCAAGAGAAAGGAGAAGCTTGTCTTAATCCTATCCTAATGTAACTCTCAATATATTGTGGGTCTTATTCTTGAAAAACGATAGGACGCTCTTCTGGAATCTCACTTTTAGATCTTTGCTCTTTAGTTTCATAGTCTTGTTACTCTTTGTTGATTCATTAACACTGGAGGTCAACTGCCCAGAACTAATCAGTCTCACCACCACACTCCTGCTTATGATTGATACATGGTGAATTCAACATCTTGTTTCCTTAATTTGTCTTTTAAGATTAAAAAAAACCCTGATCTTTTCCTGTCCTCCCATTCACAGAAACATAACCACCTGAATGATACGGTGTCTATTATAACTTGGGTTAGAACTGTGTAAATTAGGTACACACTAGATTTACAAAAGCACTTATTTTTATGCATGTGACCCAGGAGTGAGAGATATGGCATTATGCCAATAACACACAAAGGTAATTAATTGAGGAAATGTGTTTATGCAATTGGTGAGTTGTCAACACTGCCCCTATGGCCTATGTACAAGCTGCACAGCACACAGTCACGCAGGAAGCAAAACAGTTTTGATTTTTAAAAAATCTTTTCAAATCTGAATAATGGTAAAAAAAAAAAATAACGCTCCCTTCCACCAAACTCTCCATAAGGCCAAACCCTCTCTATATAAACCCACCAAACCCTGTATATATAAGCAGCAAAATAAGGCCACCTGAGAGAAATAAGAAAAATAAATACATATTGTAGCACAATACTTGTACACATAAAATATGCTTTACTGTATTCTCAGGAATACACAATCTAGTTCACAAGAAAACCATCTCAAGAAATACATGGGCTACAACCGCAGCTACAAACAAATGGGATGGACAAAGGGTAGGTAAAAAATTAATCTAAACTGAATTTTCAAAACTTCACAGCAGCAGAGAGACGATGGGGCAGAAAAGTAAGGAATCTAAGCAGAACATCACTGGCTGCCTTCCAAGGGAAAACTGGAGGGATTTGGGGTTGTTGTTTTTTTTGTTTTGTTTTTTTTTTTAAGTCCTTTAACTGCCCCTCCCGGCGCCCCCTCCCCCGCGACGTTTGCTGAGCAGACCGAAACTTGTCGCAGGAGTTGCTCAAAAGAGCCCGTGAATAGAGGCCGGAGAGTCCCCTTCTCCGAAAAAAAAGCCCACAACCCAGCAGCAACCGAGAGGGGGAGATGGTCCGGAGGGGGGAGGTAACATGAAAATGGGGTTTCCCCTTAGCCTTCCCCTCTTTCTGTCTACCATTATGGGCGGGAGAAAGAAGGGTGGGGGTTTTAGTCGGGTGGGGGGGGAGGAAAAGAGGGGAAGGGACAGAAGGCGGAGAAACTGGGCCGTGCAACCTCCCTCCGCACCGGCCGGGACAGCCAGGGGGGCGCAACAGAGAGGAGCGAATCGTTTTCCTCTTCCGAAGGAAAGCGTTTCCAGGGCCGGAGCGGGAGCGCTCGCTGGCCGCTTTACTTACTCAGTCCTCCGTCCGGGAAAGGGTGGGTGCCAATCCCCTCCCGCCGCCGCCGCCGCCGCTGCTTGTGGTTCGAAGGTCCGGTTCGGTCCGCGGGCTGGACGTGACAAGAGCAGCGGGGCAGAAGCGGGTCGAAGCGACGGGTTGGCAGTATAAGCGAATCCGCCGCGCACCCGAGAGGAGCGAGCCGGGAGCCGAACAAGAGCTACGGGAAAGTTTGTGAGAAGGAGGGAGGAGCAGAAACTTGGAAAGAGAGCAAGAGCGGGAGGGAGGGAAGGAGAATCAGCCCCCGCCCTTGTCGCAGATGGACAGCCTCCGCCACCACAGTCGCTGGGGGAGGAGACCTCCTCCTCCTCCTCCTCCTTCGGTGGAGGAGTCTCGCTTGGAGACGGGGGGGGGGGTTGTTTCAGCCTCAGGCAGGACGGAAAGGGGGCTGGGAGGATACTGGATGGATTTACTGGAAAAGGCTGGGTCGTTAACAAACTTAACTTCTAGTGAAGAGGAAGAGGGCAAGGGAGGGGGAGAACTGCTTGCAGGAGGGAAGGCTGTACATGGAGTAGATGAAAAGTTCGATGGAGCCAGTTTCATCCATCTTCTTTGAAAGGATAGCAAGCCTGCAAAAGGCGCTGTATATAAAACAACGCGCCATGTATCTTTTTTGTTGTTTTTTTTAAAGCATATATTCTGGCGCAAAATCTAATCGGGGGAAGACTGACTTCAAATCTTGATTAATCACCACCAAACCTCAAACCGGTTGCTTAACTCACTCCACAGGTTGAGATTTAAAAAAAAAAAAAACTATTGTAGTCGGGGAGGCCCATGGGGGAGACGGGGACCCAAATCTATAGTCGGGTAATGTCTTTATTACCTAGCCTAACCAATTTGCTGAAAAAATTGTGCAAACTTTTGAGTATTCCGGACCCCTTCTACCTAGTCTTTAGGTAAAATGCTAGCAATAAAAACAAAGCAAAACAAAAGCATGGGGTTGGGAAGTAGCAAAGCGAATCATAAACACTAATCGGATTTGTAAGGCAGGCAGGCGAAAGCCTGTTTTGCCAAAAGACGATATGAAGACTTCCTTGACAGCCCGCAGCCCTATGAAGTGAATTCCGCCGCGTTTGCCTCATTATAAATACGTCTAGGATGTCGATGGGAAGGCGGAATAAAAGGAACATTTTTGTTCTTGAGTGCAATAAACGATGCAATATCGCTACAGGTAATATTTCTGAAGCGAGCAGATTTAGATTGCGGAGATTTGTGTCTCTGGAGAAAAGTTGATTCAGGACTCTGGGCACGGAGGTCCCACCTGGACAGGTAGATTAACCTGTCTGGAACAGGTTGGGCGGGTGGCCATTTTCTTGTGTCTCCGATCCAAGATACGTGAGAAAAGAGGTGAAGGTTAAAACAACAACAACAACCCGCCAGTCTGTGTTGGAGAAGAAACAGGCCAAACGAGGAGGCTTTCGGCTCCAGACAAGGCGCATTGTCCACCCTGCTCCGAAATCTCAGCTCCGCACTCTGAAGCTGATGTCACAATCTAAGGAGCGGCCGCACTCGTTTCCTGTTTCGTTACAAAGCTTTCCAGCCCTCGCGCTGAGCCTCCTGCTGCAGCGCCACCTATAGGTCTTAGTCGCGCCGCTTACATTTTGTTCGAAACCACTTAATTGCAATCAAGCAAGCCGCAGTCAACAATAGAGGAAGTCGGTCAGACATTTGAAATCTTATTTTCTCCCACCCTTCCTCCAAGGGTGGGCTGTGTAAGGAAACGGATCCGACAACACCAAAATATTGCCTCTCGCGCCCTTGCCACTTTCTCCGACTTCTGCTCTGCCAGAGGTTGTTTTTTTTTAAACGTACTAGATCAAGTACAGTACCAAAAAGAAAAGAAAAGAATTTGATTCTGCATCACACCCACATTTTTAAAAGAAGCATCCCACAAAAATTCTTACTTAATCTCTTAAAAGTCAGGCTAAACCCCAGGTTTTATAAATATCTGGAACATACTTAAGTGAAATCTCTGATACTAATGCCACATAGAAATAGCTGTATATGAACATGAAAAGGAATTCCTGAGGTTTTGTTCTAATATGCATTCTCCCCATGATTTGATCTTCCTATATAATAATCTCCTTCAATTGCCATAAATTCTGCTTTTTGTGTGTGTGTGTTCCTGCATCTCCTTTTCTCCTTTCTTCTCCCAATGTATGGAATCTTGTGTGCCCTTCAGATGAGCATTACCATAACTGCATTAGAGCATTTGTTTTGTTTTTGTGCAACTGTAGACAAAAACACTGTTAATATATAATTCTAAAAACATTAGAAAAGTTATTCTGGAGAAGGCTAATATATACCTTTAGAAGTCCCATCATTTGGGTCTGTTGATATTCTCTATCTACAGAACAAATGTAACAAAGCAGTACCAATAAAGTATATGAAATAAATTAATAAGTGGAGCAAATAGATCATTGATGTTCTCTTTTTTTTAAAAAAAATCTGCTCACAGATGTATAATTTGTTGTCCTTGAATGACACTGATGGACAACAGATTCAGGGCAAAAGAATGTATTTGCCACATAACATAGAATTAACTTCCAGAATATATAATGTATAACGAGTATTCACACAATCCTATCCCCCAAGGTCAAATCAAATAAAAATTATTTAATTATGGTCACAGCCAGCAAAATAAATAAAAATCTTAAGTGTTAATGACCAAATATAAACAAGACAGTGTAGCAGTCAAATAAAATCTAAAAAATAAGGCTTAAAGAAAAGGGGAAATGGAATAAAAATATATTAAAATAAAATAGAAATACTGTAGAATAAATAAAAATATAATAAAAGAAAGCAGAAGCAGACAAGATTTCATATTGTCATCACTCCAAAATTGTGCTCTAAACCACAAATAAATAAAAAGACTTTATGCGACAATGTCAAAGTGAGAAATCTATGCTAATTAGCAGTGATGTTCATTTGGAATTATTAATTACCTCCCAAAGAAATAGACTACTTTTTGTTTATCAAATCATTTGATATTTTAATGGAAGTTTCATTTTAACATCAAGAAGAAGAGGGGGTAGAATTTAACTCTGTCATTTTCCTTTCTGGTAAATACAATGTGTATCTAATGGTGGTAAAAATGATACATAATTAAATACTGTATAGATTTAGGAAAACAAGTGGAAGAGATGGAATTTTTTTATTTGAGATTTTTGTAATCCCACCCTTATTGTTTTGATAACATAAAATAAATAATAAATAACTCAAGGGAGTAAACAAATCTACTAATTACTTTCCCCACAACAGCAACCCTGTGAGGGGCTTGGGCTGATAGAGAGTAAGTGGCCCAAAGTCTCCTAGTGGCTTTCATGACCAGGGGAGGATTAGAACTCATGGTCTCCTGGTTTCTAACCTGGTACTTTATCCACTAGCCAAAATAGCAAACACTTTATATATCAGGTAGTTTTCTCTCAGCTTCCATATGGAAGATGTAATCAAAGATATTACATCACTCACTGTCATTTAATGACAACTAGACTAGTTTAAATATCTCATAATTATCAAAATGTTGGAGAGGTAGAAATCAGAAAGGATTTCTTTTTCTTATGGAGTGGACTTGTAGAAAGTGCTGCCTTATTGGAAGACAATATTCAAAGATACTACAATTATGCCTAAACATGAAGCAGAATGTGGCCCAGAGTTAGGTTTGTTATCTCATTTTTGAATGAGATAATTCTAAACAAAAAGGGACTTATTGGCTGCAAAATTAATAATTGCTCAAAAATGGAAATTTTTGGATAGCCTGGCACTGAATAATTATATTAAAGTAGGATCAATTACTGCAGTCATATAGAAACATTACTGGTAAAATTTGTATATCATTTCTCAGGGGATGAATTGCATTTTTATTAGATATGGAATAATGACATAAATTATGCTAACAGTAATGTATCTTCTCCGGATATATGTAATTGATGACTGAATGTTGAGACATATTGTTCTGAGTTACTTTATATTCATGTTTTTTCTTGCTTTATACAATATTAAAAGTGAAAAATAAAACTTAAAAAAAAAAAACCCATACAGAATTGTTGCGCTGTTTGAGAAAGGACTATTTTTCCAATTATACATTACTGAGCTTTGAATTCTTAGCTTTCTCCAGCTTGCATTTTCCAGATGTGCCAGGAATGCAACTCCTAGACAAGGCATGATGGTGGGACTACAAGGAGTTGCAGATCATCAGGCTAGGAAAGGCTCTCAGTGACAGTACTCCTGATTTCAAGGAACAGAACTCAACAATACAAAACAAATGAAAAACACTTGTACATTTGGTATGTTCAGGAGTGGGAACACCATCTGGCTGAAAAAACCCTCACGATCCTAAATTTGGGGGGGGGGGAGAAGATTCACCAGTCACACTAGCTGAAAATAAATCTTTATTTTGCTTGTTGGTTACCTGCAATACTGCATCTGTATTAGCAATAGCACTTATATATATATATATTCTTGCCCTGACTTGAAGCAGAAGGCACCAGCCTGAAGATGGCGAGTGGGATCTCACCGAAACGTTGCAAAAAGACTCTTAATATTGCTTCATAGTGCTGTACAGCCCTCTCTAAGTGGTTTACAGAGTAAGCCTATTGTCCCCAACAATACTGGTCCTCATTTTACCAGCTTCAGAAGGATGGAAGGCTGAGTCAACCTTGAGCCAGTCAGGATCAAATTCCTGGAAGTGAGCAGAGTCAGCCTGCAATTCTCCATTCTAACAAGTGTGCCATCATGGCTCTTTTATGGTCATGCAAGTAGAAGCATTTATACCTGTCTTTTCTTCTAAGAACTCAACGTTGTTTGGTTTCATATACAGCATACTAAACTCAAATCAAGTTATGGTTGATTTGAGTTTAGGTATACAAGGTATGAACCCATCCATTCCACTTTGTAAACCATGGTTTTGGAAATCCAAATGTGTAAATCTGGCCTATTATAATTTTAAGCCATAGTTTAGGGAATCATGGCTTACTACAGTGCATGAAGTGTCAGTGTGTTTAATATGATTTTAATATGCCATCTGAATGCAAAAGCAGTTGATAGCAGTTTTTGTCCTTAAGCAAGAGCTTTGAAATTTGAAGCTTTGAGGTTCTTGTAAAAACAGAAATGGCATCAAAGCTGCAATGAGTGAAAGAGAGGGTGTGCCTAGGTGAGACATGAGCACAACAAGGTGAGAGAAGAAACCAGGTCAGCCTTATTGTCAGCTTGTAAGAAAAAAAGATATGCAAAGTAGATAAACTGAAACCTGCAATAGCATTGGCATCTCAACTAACAGTGCTTAAAACAACCTGTAAGGTTTAAAGCAACTAAAATTAAAGGAAAAAATGAGTTTTTAAAAATACTTTTAATATCTGAAAACAATATAGTAAATGAGGCAGAAAAATTAGTCATAACTGAGTTTCAAAGGGAACAGATAGGCATTCTATTTTTAATGGTTTTCCATTTTCCCCATAGAATAAGTTAAAAAAGTTGAGCAGTTACCTTATTAGAGGGGTTTTTGTTGTTGTTATTTATTTTGCACCTGACTTTATGTGGGCATTACTTCTAACTTAGATAGCTGTATATGCTTGTTCCACTATAGTTCAAGATAACCAACAGCAATTTAGGTCAAGCAACATTACAAAGGTCAGGAAAGAGAAATTAAGCTAATAATACCAGGTGATGGATTAAGTTTAGGTAGGAGATCAGGAACAAAGGAATCCAAACAGCAGAAGCTGAGTAACAGCAAAGTAGCTTGGCTGAAATCAGATACTGTTCCGTGAATCATTGGACCAGTGGCATTTTAAAATGGATCATCACTTTGGCTAGAAAGTTAACATAAGGAAAAAATTAAAATGAAAGATATTTACATGTATATCATTTATCAATTTCCTCTGAAATTATTTTGTCTTAATTATTCAGGATAGTGAAAATATGAACATTTGAAATGTTTTTATTTATTTATTTATTTATTTATTTATTAAATTTATATACTGCACCCTCTCCCAAGGGACTCGGGGTGGTTCACAGCAAGTAAGCAATATGCTTAAGCTCACATATGCATCTATTGAAGAAAGAATACAACAAAGCAAAATTATTAAGAGTTAAAAAGAAAAACAAAATAGGAACAAAAACAAAAGAAAAAAGGGGAGCTACTCAGGATATATATGTATGTACACATATTTTAAGTCCAATAGCTGAAGGAGGAGGAAGAAGATATGGATGGATAGGTAGGTAGATAGGTCCAGTAACACTGTTTCAAGGTTGTATGCGCCAATTTCCTCTGTATTCATCAATAATTAATCAATCAGAAATGCTACTCATGCTACTTCTTTCATGTTTGGTGGCTATGCCCAAAAATTAAAAACTACTGGATTAATATAAGGAACTGAATACAAGAAATTACTAATATCCATTTAGAATTAAAGGCAGATATATTTCTCTTAGGAATTATGAAGGGGGGATATAAAAAAGAATTAAAATACTTAATAGTGCACATAATGACAGCAGCGAGAATAGCACTCGCCCAATATTGGAAAAATGAATCAGTGCCAACAGAGACCGTAATAATTCAAAAGATTTTTGACTGTGCTGAGATGGACAGACTCACTCTGGAGTTAAACGAAAAGGAAGACTCTGAATATTACAAAATTTGGGAGCGTTGGTATCATTGGTTTAGTAATCGAAATAAGTAATTAAATAACTAAAGAGTAGATAATTTGAGAATCAGAAATTAGGAATAACTAGGAGTTTTATAACGGATATTCACACTTGAACAAAAATTAATATGTAAGTACTGCACTGTACATTTGAAAAAAAGGGATTGTAAATTACACAAAATGTTTCTGTTTTTACAATTTTGTTTGTCCTTTTTAAATGTATATATGTAATTGTATGGAACGGGTTTTTTAAACTATGTTTGTTTAATAAAGATTATTTTTAAAATTGTTATTTTTAATATTTCCAAATTTGGGTTTTTAATTGGCCACTTTATTTTATTTTTTTAACTGTGTTTTAATTGTTATATTGTACGTTTTTAAATGGCTGTGCACCGCCCCGAGTCCTTTGGGAGAGGGGGTGGTATAGAAATGTTGTTATTAAATTAAATTAAATTAAAATTAAAGAAAAGAAAAGAAATGCTACTCAGAAGTTATTCCTGAATAGATCTATTACTTTCAACAAGGACTAGAAGAATATATCCATGAACGCCAACTATAGTCATTAGTCATGATGAAAACTCCTTAATTTCACAACACATGAACAGATTTAACTGTAGTTTTAACTGGGAAACTGTGAGCATAGTAGATCAAGCCAAGTCCAAAAATGCTAGATAATCTCTTGAAGCCTGGCATTCAGACAAATCGACCATCATTAGCATGTAAAGATAAACAACATCTACATACCACTCAAAAGTGACACTCAAAAAGCCAAAAAGAAAACAAAAAGATCAAAATGCCTTCTCACCAGCAATCAACACACAGATGAACAGAAATTAACATTAGACCAAAACAGTGGTGGAATTCAATTTTTTTTACTACTGGTTCTGTGGGCGTGGCTTGGTGGACGTGGCAGTGGGGGTCATGTGACTGGATGTGCAGTTTCTGTAAGCAGGGCAATAAAGATGAGGCTAGAAACAGCACCAGAATGTTTTCTTCCTGCCTTCCTGACAGGATTAACCTGTAAAGTGGAAAAAAAACAAAAGGAGATTTCTTCTAACAACTGGTTCTCTGAACTGCTTAGAAAATTTACTACCAGTTCTAGTGAACCTGCTAGAACCTACTGAATTTCACCTCTGGCCCAAAAATCAAGAAACTACTGACTCCCCAATCAAGGAACTACCAACTCAGTCAAACAAGCTAACAGTAAACTACAGCCTAATCAAGGAACTACCAAGACCACTTGCACCAACACCGACAGGACAAGCCACTAGACTAGTATTTAAAATGAGAGCAAACCTTACCGCCTTGATGATGTTACATAGTTTGATAACTATATGTCTGCAAGAAATCAACCAAGTTCAGAGAGCGTTAAGGATCCCAGACTTTTAACTTTTGCAAACAATCACCCCTGATCCCCTGGCTCTAGATATTCAGTTATCTGTGACTGGGTGATACTTGGTTTTGATGAAATTAAAGAGTACTTAAGATTTGACATCTTTGTCATCAAAAGACTCCCTAAATGGGTTTACAACAAAGAATTTCAGATGAAGAAATTATCAGGCTGGCAAAAGCAAATTATTAAATATATATTGGCAATTGATATTAATGAGCCATGGCTGACAGTGAAAAAACTCTCAGGGTCAGTCAGACCTGTTTAATATTTGGATCAGAAACCCCACATGGAGGTCTCCCTGTTGTAGTGTCCTGAAACTTAACATAAGGGAGATTTTATTCTAAACTGTTGTATAGAACAAGGAAAAAGGACTGGGGGACCTACTTTTCTTTTTGATTTGTCTTTATTAAAATCTGAGATCCACCACCCAGACTAAAATCTGCATAGAAAAATATTGTTTTCAGTACTCAATTGACCAAAGCTCTCTCTCTTTCACACCAAGATCATTTGGGATGACTGACTGTCAAAAATCTTTTGCTCATTGATTACAAATACATCCAGAAATCTACCCATAAATATAGATTCCTCTTTTAGTCTACCATAGACAAATATAGTTTGTGGTGACTCAGTATTAATACTAATGAAAAGTCAAACATTTCTTTATGTTGCAGATACTTTTTTCCAAAAAATAATACATAAAGCCCTATTGTCAGACTTGGAGATTACATGGACAAAATTATATATTTTGCATTTGTGGCAGAATCTTCTTTACCATCTTGATCAGCAAATCAAGATTTAGTAACCACTTATCTAATTCAAATCTCTTTCTGAGACAAAACATCCTGTACTTAAATATATCACAAATAGTTTTTTTTCCTAATCTTTCCAAAAGCCTTCAAGAAAGGAAATTACCCAATCTCTATAATGACATATTGCAGGGGTGGGCAATTATGGCTCCTTTATGACTCGTGGACTTCAACTCCCAACTTCAAATTCTGGGAGGTGAAGTCCACGAGTCATAAAGGAGCCATAATTGCCCATCCCTGACATATTGTCAAAGTTCAGCTTAGGGAAATCACCAAAAATCCAGGGGACAAGAGTTATACTCGTAACCCACAATGGTGCAGTTCAGAAACCACTTAAACTCAAAACTGAAAGTTTGCCAAACAAAAGTTCATAGTTTCTGGCCCAGAAAAGTAGCTTTGGTAACAGGGGTGGATAGTTTCATGCATGCAGTCTAAATCCCACCCTCACCTGCCACTTCACCAGTCTGGTTCCTAACAGGCTGCCACACAGTAGGGGGCTATGGCCCGGGGGTTAGAGACCCCTGTGTTAAAGCATAGCAGGCTAGTTTATAGCTCAATACATTGTACAAACGCTGATAGTTATACTTGATTTAAATAACTGAGTTACCATAGGTTAGGGTAAATGTGAACACAGCCTTGTAGTGAATGGATCTGTGACCTTCCAGTTTTATCTCTGTTAAGCAATGAAATAACTGCCATTACAACAAACTTGATACATTTGGTTTGACTGGACACTGCCCTGCATAGAACAGTGCTGGCCTGATGACATTGAACCACTTTTTTATTGTTTTTTTAAAAACCAAGTAGAGCTGCTCTTCTCTTCTCTTCTCTTCTCTTCTCTTCTCTTCTATTTCCATTTTAAACTGGCCAGTGGAGAATTAAAAGCAAGAACATGGAGGAGGGGCAGGAAGCTGGGAATGACTGGTGTGGTAAGGAAGGCTGCAAGAAGAAGAAAAGGTGAAGAAGGGAAGTATGTGTGCATGTGTGTGCAGAGGTGAAATTCAGCAGGTTCTAGCAGGTTCTCTGGAACCGGTAGTAAATTTTCTAAGCAGTTCGGAGAACCAGTTGTTAGAAGAAATCTCCTTTTGTTTTTTTCCACTTTACAGGTTAATCCTGTAAGGAAGGCAGGAAAAAACATTTTGGTGTTGTTTCTAGCCTAATCTTTATTGCCCTGCTTACAGAAACTTCCCACCCAGTCACAAGACCCCCCCAGCCATGCCCACCCAACCACACCCACAGAACCAGTAGTAAAAAAAAATTTGAATTCCACCACTGCGTGTGTGTGTATATGTTTGTGTGCGTGCACACTCAAGCAGGTGAGAATAACAAAGAAGCAAGTAAACTGCTAATTCTTCCTGATAATTATAAAGAAATGGAAAATTTAAAAACGTACTTCCCTCTTCTCCTCCAATACAGATATGCTTCCTAGTCCAAATGCCACACCAGCCTGGACTCCAATTCAGTAATATTTTTGGCTTATTGAAGCTGTCTTGGTGGATCTTGCAAACTCAACTGCTAGGGTGCGTTGCTCAGAGAAGGATTTGCCAGTTTCCCTTTCTTGTTCAATGGAGAATAAGAATTATGACATTATGTGTGTAGGGGGCAGAGAATGTTTTTTCCCCAGTCCAACTGTAAACTGGTAAATTGCTCACTGTGAATGAGCAACACATGCTTTGAAGAAGAGGTTGACTAAGATGAACTCTGCATGGTCATGTAATTGTGTCCTCAAAGGCCTCCTCACAGAAAGGAACTGGCAGAGGAGGGAGGAGTAAAGAAGCTGAAGAATCCACCAATCAGGAGCCATAGTAACCACCATCTGCATAGAATTACCTCGCCAGCAAGGTTGCCAAAGCTTGAAATCTGGGCACCAGTGTCTTATGTCTTCATTTCCAGATTATATAAGAAGCTTAAGGGCTGCTATGAATAAATGCCCTAAGACTTCAATTCTAAATACTCTTAGTAGAGGGTGATCCCTAATAGACAAAGCAGTGTTTATGTAAATATACACATTTTGCACTGTATTTTGTAATGAATCATAATACATTGCTGTACTATGATGTTAGTGCTTAAGGACAGAAGGGAAATTACTAACTGCAGTAAACATAGGCTTTATATTGGTATAGGAAGAGGGATTCAAAGGTACCACATTAGAAACATTTGAATGGATTGTGAATCAACAGAGACTATCTTGTTCCCTACTGTCAATGGCAACACACCTGGACCAACATCTTTGTTGGCTTTTTTGCATGTCAGACCTCTTATACAGTACCTACATAAAATTCTTCTCACTTTGGCAAATGATATTAGTGAGTGGAATAGGGAGGAAGAGGTTTCGCTAACTTGCAAATGGGTTCATATGTACCAGTGGTGAAATGCAGCCTGGTCACACTGTTTCTGCCAATCGGGTAGCAGTGATGACGTTTGGCCCCGCCCGCCCACCCACCCCTGGCGATGTTTGGGCCCTCCGACCCATCCCTGCTCTTTTCTCTCTTATATCGCCTTCATTTTTTTTCTTTTTTACTTACCTGAATCACGCAGAACAGCTTCCCAATCACCCAGGCTGCCTCCAGTAAGCAAAATTAAGCAGTAAAGAAGCCACGTGGCAGTGTGGTTGGCATGTGCAAAATGTGTGTGCACTTAACCAGTAGCAAAGCTGGTTGGATTCCACCACTGATATGTATCCTACTAGGTCACTCTAACAAAACACTTAATCACCTTAATTTTGCTTAAGATGCAGGTTGTATTTGGGTTACACGTTTTTCTGTGCATCAGAATAAATGTGATGTACAAAAACTTAGTTCAACTTGTATCAACCTAGAGCTCTTTGGGTGGACTGGACTATTGCTAGTTTAACAGCTTGCACTGAATTCTGAAATCATCACCTTAGTCTAAGATGAGCCATTTAGCTGAGTGGGCTGAAGGTGTCATAATAACAGGTTTCTGGTAACTGTTCTCAGAGTCATCAATTTGTTACTGGTCCAAAAACACATAGGAATCCTTTGGGCCCTTTGACAGAGACACTAAAACAACAACAACTCATCATTTCCTTTTAACCTTTTTCTTAAGGGCTGTTTTATCTAGATTGGTTTTCTATACCAAGGGCATTTCCATCTAATTATCCTGTTGAACGTCTGCTAGTTTCCAATGCAGTTAGGTTTTTTATTATTTACCATAATACTTTTCTGAGTTTGTTTGTTTATTTATTTAATTTGCATCCCACATTTATTACTTTTACAAGTAACTCAAGGTGGAGAACATATCCAACACATCTTCCTCCTCCTATTTTTCCCACAACAACAGCCCTGTGAGATGGGTTGGGCTGAGTGACTGGCCCAGAGTCACCCAACTGGCTTTCATGGCTGAGGTGGGACTTAAACTCACGCTGTCCTGCTTTCCAGTCTGATGTGTTAACCACTGCACCAAACTGGTTCTATGTCATCAATAGAATCTTTTTGCCATAAGGACATACAATGAAATGGTTAAACATGGTTTCTTGTGATATACAGTATGACAAAATTATAATATTTTCAAATTTTGTTGATTCTTCTAGACTGCTTGTGCTTCCAGTACCACTGACCATGACATCCTTTTGAGGAGATTTCTAATTTAGAATAGATAGAACAGTGATGTAAACAGTATTTCTAATCATGTTCATAAAGAAAACTTCTTTTTTCAGAAATTGGAAATGATAGGTTAAGGCTCAATTACTGTGGGATTATGGTGGAATATACTCTGAAATCGTGCAATAACAATTATTGGAGCACTGGATCAGACTTGTACCATAGGACATTCAACATCCAAAAGATCTGAATGAGTTTATTCAAATATTAAGCACAGTGTCATCAGCTGTCATGCTTTTTCATCATATTTTCTAGCCCTGGTTATGTGCTGATGAAGGTCAGTAAATCAAGGGTCAGTCCTCATGAGATGGGAGCACAGGGGGAAGTGGGGGAGGAACATATGTATGGGAGGAATATATGTCCTATGTTTCCTTCCCTCTCAAACATTTGATATGTGTTGATTTGTTTTTAGAGACTCCAATCTCCTCTGTTGCACCGAATGCCCTTTACAGATAGATCAACATAAATCTATTAGGAGCCATGATCTATTAACGCCCAGTTTATATAATTTTAATACAAAGATTCCCCAATTTTCTTTTCATGGCAATGTATTTCCACGGACTGTGTAACAGTGATGTGTAAGAGTGTGTTAATGAAACTGTGCTAATTATTGATATCATGTATTATTTTTAATTAAAATCAAACCACATCTAGACTTACTGAACAGAATAAAGTGATTCTGAGAACTCAAAAATCAAAGGAACCAAATTTAGTTTTTGTTTCCTGTGTTTATTAAGTGGCCTTTGTATATACTTCATCCTTACCCTTACATAAGCATTAATTACTGTAGTATATAATGTTTTATTCTATATACGGTATACTGGTCATAGTCACAGTGTGGGATATTTAACAACTTGTGTTCTTTTTCTTCCTTGCTTGCTTATCACTTGATAAATTAAACACATTTTGCCAGTGTCTGCTGTTTCAAAGACTTTTCAGGCAAAGATGTAGTATGTATTTCTGCCTGAGTAAGTTCACGTTGTCCAAGAGCGAGAATCTTCTTGTCCTTGTTTCTTTTACGGTTCTTCACCCTCAAGATTCCTGCCCCTGCAATGTTGGGTTGTTGCTGGGAGTTTTGAAACTGCCATCTGCAGGGAGTGGGGGAAGTAGCTTAAATCAGGGGTCTCCAACCTGGGCAACTTTAAGCCTGGCAGACTTCCACTCCCTTGCTAGCTGGGGAATTCTGGGAGTTGAATTCCGCCAGGCTTAAAATTACCAAGGTTGGAGACCCCTGGCTTAAATGATGCCAGGAGATCAGATATACAGAATGGGCTATAAAAGGAAAGAAAGCCCTCTTCTTCACTTCTGTTACTATCATTCAGGAATTCAGAAAAGGTTTCATTCGATTGCTTGCTTTTCCAATGTCTTGGGTTATATCACCAGAAATTTTATTAGCATATTTATTTGTGTGAACCAAAGTTTGTGAAGAGATCCAGCTAGATTTATCACCATTCATTAAAGGCTGGGTGGCTCTCATGGTACCAGACTTGAGGGAAATATATTTTGATTGCAAGGAGATTTAGTGAAGGCTATTGAAGCTTTGTTGCTGAATGAATTTAAAAGCAAACAGTAAGAAAAGGAAAATGTCTTTTATCATTTATGTATTTATCAAGATTTTTATGCCTCTTCAACCATTGCAATTCTTTTCTGCAAACCTACTTATACCTGTGTTGTCAGTATAGAACATGTACCATTTTAGGGATGGTTGGATGCATTTGCTTGCCATGCATAAGCCTAACATGTTTATTTAATGTATATAATGGAACATTCCTATCTGGAGGACACAACACTCTTTCAAAAGATTTTAATATATTTTCAGAGTTGTTCAGTTTGACAAACCTTCTTTGTCCTAACACTTAAGTAAAGATTTAAAAAACTATACTAAGCAAATAGATGATCTCCACTGCACTTGCTCGAGGAGAGAAAACATAATAGAAAACTAGGAGTATTTAGGACTGATTGGATCTTGAGTTCCTCCTGGCAAACTTTTGCGATATCCTTTTAAGATTTTACAAGTACAGGATCTGCTTCTGCCTTTGTTCTAAGAATGTTTCCTGAAATCTTTCTCTAAGAAATGCTTTCATCAGAGGGAAGATAAACTGTGGCACATGTTCACAGAAAGAGTTGCCTGACAATGATACCTGATCATGTAAACCCCAAAGAGATTAATCTGCAATTATTCAGGTGCCAGGTAAACATGATAAATCTTACTCATTTTAATGTGCATACTTCAATCTGTTTCGAAAGGTTTATTTAACCTTTTTGACTTGCGACTTTATAAAAATTATTATGGCTTATTGAATAGTTAGCCAGATGTCTAGATTGGATTTGACATTTTTATCCACCTAGAGTCCTTCCCAAAACCTGGGATAAGCAGATATTGTTTGATGGTATTAAAAATATCATTGTATGATGTAAGCTGTTCCATATAAAGTGCCTTTTGCAATTTATTGATGGTGATATTGTCAATGCCCATTGTGTTCAAGTTATTACTATTATTATTTCTTAAACTTTTTGTGGCCATCTACTCCAGTAGACTCTGAACAGCTTATAAAATACAGGTAGTCCTTGACTTATGACCATGACTGAGCCCAACTTTGTTGCTAAGTAAGTGAATTTTGCCCCATTTTATGACCTTTCTTGCCACAGTTGTTGAAGGAATCTCTGCAGCTGATAAATTAGTAACACGGTTGTTAAGTCAATCTGGCTTTCCCATTAACTTTGCATCTCAGATTGTCGCAAAAGGTGATCACATGACCTCTGGACATTGCAACTATCATAAATATCAAGTCAATTTCCAAGCATCTGAATTTTGATCAGATGACCATGGGGATGCCGCAACAGTAGTAAATGTGAAAAACAACCATAAGACACATTTTTCAATGTCATTGTAACTTAGAACAATCGCCAAACAAAGTGTTGTAGGATGAGGACTACCTGTACAAATATAGAGAAAAATGGGTGATATATAAAAACTTATTAACACAGGAAGAAGGAGAATTTAAGAGGAAGTCAAAAGAACAATTGATAGCAGGGGTTTATATTTTCCAATGGCTTTCACATGCACAATTAAGAAAAATATGTAATATAGGTAAAAGGTAACTGGACTTGAGCAACGTAAGACCCATTTGGAAACTGAATTATACACAAATGATGAATATGTGATTTAAAAAATTTACAAGCTTTTATTAAGGTTTGAAACTGATGAAGAACAAGCTAAGTATTACATGATAAAAAGGATTATGAATTTTGGTTATACATATGGATACAGGGGAGATAATGTAGATAAATGGAGTAACATTATAACATTTTGTTATAACTGAAGTTTTTTTTTTAAATAAAACTGTATATAACTGGTATATAACATCAGGGAAGTGATCAAAGATATATAAAGGTACCTCAAATCAATGTTAGAAATGCTAAAAGCATGAAGGGACATTTTATTTATGAAGTGGATTTATGAAAAAGCTAGAAAATTCTGGATACAAATACATACAATGATATAAAAAAATCATAAAAGTTAATATTGAAAAATATTGAGAAGAAGTCAGATGTTTTCTTGTTGTTATTTATGGACAATTCATCGAAGATTGATTTCATACATGGTTACTCCAGCAAGATTATTATCTGCACAACAGTGGAAGAATACTGAAATTCCCACAATGAGAAATGAGTTGTGAAGATATTGGAATTGTCAGAAATTTCAAAAAATCACCTGTTTAGTCAGAATAAAACAATAAGTACTTTTTAAAAAAAGACTGGAAAACTTTTATGGATTCTTTTTGCTGAAAACAGAGAAAAGTGATGATTTATGGATTTAATTATTGGAAAAGACTAAAGGGGCTGAGAGATTTTTGTAATTTTGAGGAAGGCTGGATATTGAGTTTGTTCGTTTCTATTGCAAAGAAGGTCGGAAGTAATTTATTTTTTCTACTTTTAGTTTTTTATTTCCTTGTTTGTTTTCTGCTCTTTTTATCTTCATTTCTTATTTTTTCTTTTCAGCTTGTATTGCTTGAAAAACTCTTTCATAAGCATTAAAAAAAAAACAAATTTCAAAAGCAAATCCACTTTTATGAAATTGAATGAGAACTGCTGGAGAAAAAAAACTGAAGAATTTGTGTTCACGGCACTATTGGTGGTCATAAATTATTGTTGGGCAACTTCAAGGCTTGTAGCGGGAATACCAGAACCTCGGGGCAGAATTTAAATAAGGGATGAGCTTAGAATCTCTACATTGCCACAAGCAAACTAAGTCCAACCCCCCCCCCCCCCACTTTGAATTCTGTTGGCTGTTATCTAACTCCTGTCAGGTAATAACTATTAATTGAGAATATTTCTGTGCATAGGCATGAGTAGCAATTTAATTGTACCTGGTTTTTCACACCTGACAAGGTTCTCTTCTGATGGTTTGCTTTTGATAAATTATGTGAGATTGAAGAGAGCTAATCATGTTATTAAGGATGGACTACCATGTCTGATTGTAAAGAAGCTAATTCACAGAATGGCATTTTTCCATTGATTTTTCATGTTTTGCTTTTAATTATCAATGGCTTTTGAAAATGCTTTCTCCATTATGTCAATCTCTTGTCTTTGATGTGGCCTTAAAATGTGATTTAAATTTTTTAAAAATTACATAACAGATGGTTTCAAAAGTAATTGCTTATGGGGACTAATGACCCAAGGCAAATGTACTTATCTAATACTTCATTACAAAGAAGACAATATAAGTAGTTTAGGGTTGAACTGTGGAGCCTTTGGTACTCTCTGAACTTGTTTGTTTGCAGACATTTGCTTACCAATTAGGTAACATCATCCGTGCTAGTGAGTGTTGGGTTTGCTCCTTGTTTAAACACAATAGCTTGCCCTGCCAATATTGGAGGTTGCATTGTTTTCTCCTTGGTAATTTCTTTATGGTATTGTTTTCTGCTGTTTGTCTGGTGTAAATCCATGCTTAATGGGGTGCTAGCTGTTGAAGGGGATAAGATTAGGTAATTTTTGTTTCCTTCTTATTTCTTTTGAATGGAGCGTAATGTGATTTCTCTCTGTGTCTATTGATGGCTGATTTGTCTGAATACCAACCTTTAAGGAACTCTTATCTTTTTGGATTTAGCTTCATTTAGGATGCTTACAGTTCCCCAGTTAAACTATGGTTGAGTCTGTCCATGTGTTGTGAAATTAAAGGGTTTTCATTATGTCTTCTGGTTGCTGGTTTGGATGCACTGTGCTCGTCTTCTGCTTCTCTGCCCTACATAGATTACTATACCTCTTACACAGTATGTTGTAGATGACTCTTGGTTTTTGTTCTTAGGCTACTGGGTGTTTTGGTTTACTTAAGAAGTTTTGGAGGGTTTTAGTTGATTTGTATGCTATGCTAATGCCATGTAGTTGCAATAGTTCATGGTTCTTTCTGAGATGTTTTTGATGTATGGTGGCATTATCCATTTCATAGCTGGTGTTGCTTGTGCTGTAGTGGTTGAGTGATCAGGCATTTTTTTTTTTACATATCCATTTTGTTGGCAGATGTTGTATAGGTGATCTGTTTCATCCGTCTTCTGAGTTGCTGCAGTACATTTGTACCTGTCTGAATAATGTCCTTACACAACTCCTCTTGTAGGAGGTCATCACAAACTGTAACAAACGTAGGCTGTAACATTGCATTTTTCAGCCTGGGGCTCACTGGTGCCTTTGTTTCTCTATCCAGATATAAATTGTCCTTTCCTTGCATAGTGTTTTCTAAGTGTGTCATGCTAAGGGCTGACTGAGGATAATAAGAGTTATAGCCTAACACATCTGGAGGAAACCAGGTTGGGAAAGGCTTCTGTATTATTATAAGAATGGTTCGTATTAAATAATGGAGGGAGAGGGGAAAACACTCAGAAACCGCCAAGATTTATATGTGTCTTTCCTTTTACAATTAATCAGAATAACAATAACAATTAATTACAGCTCACATGTACAAAACATCTCCCAGCCTTCCTTCCACACCTACATGTATGATTCATTGTGACTTGGAAGGCATCATCCTGCATCCCACAGTAATAACCATGAATGTCACATGAGGACAGGAAGTGAAGGCTCTCACTCTACCTGACTGAACCCTGGATCAAACAAGAGTCCTGTTGATGGCTTAAGCACCTTTGATGTCCTACTCAAATTTGAGCACCTCCATTTTCAGACAAATCTACCAAATGAGCCCCACAAGAAGGCAAGGCTCATGCGAAGGCTTCCTAAAAGAAAAGGTAAGCATAACACCCCTCATCGATACTCTTGTAAAGTGCCACATTATGATTCACAAAGAGGGCCACACCTTTTGAGTCACTGTTACTAAGTACTTCCTGCAACAACTTAGCCTTCCACTGGAGCCTTCTGCTGCTTTTGACAGTCTATTTCAATGAAGAAATAGCTTGGTCTGAAGGTGTTCAGATTGTAGGAAGTTACCAGTTATGCATTAAACAACAGGTGGCTAAATAGTGAGGGAGACTTTTCTACTCCCAAATGATGTATAATGTATCTTTAGTACTATGTTCTCCTCTTGATATTCTTAGAAAGCAAAGTGGAATAATAACTAAAAATACATTTGCAACTAAACTTAAATATGGTCAACAGCATTTACTAGAATACATCCCTGTGCTTTCACCACTTGATAAATTTGATTGAGATCTGCTAATTTATTTTGTAAAATACACTCCTCCCTCCCTCCCTCCCTCCCTCCCTTCCTTTCCTTCCTTCCAAACATAGCTTGGTCCTAACTTGGTGAAAATTACAGTATAACATTGATAATAAAGATACCAGACTGGTTTTTTAAAAGGTGGATGTTAACACCCTAACAATGATACTATGGGGAAATGTTATTAATGTACGGAATTGAAATGGCCATTAAAATAAATTCAGGAATATCCAGTTAAAGAAATTATATTCACAGAATATTGAAGATATTTGACAAATAACTACCAATTTTGTCTAAATTCTCTTAGCCAAATCTTACATTCTCATGAGTCCAGTAATTATTACTAGTTTCTAATCAAAATACTCTCTGAGCACCTAGGAGGTACCTGTGTTTCCTGTAGGATCAAGAGATGGATAATTTCTCAAGGAACACTAAATAAAAATAAAAATATTTCTAGTATATTTAGTTACAGTATTTCTAAGCTGCAGGCTTAAGCTCCCATGTATAAATAGGCTAGAAATGAAGCTGGATAAGAAATCCTTTTCTGAACTTCAATTTTCTTCTGTTTTGCCATGGCAGTGGCTTGAGTTTCTGATTAAGTTTTGCTTACCACAGCTCCTGCTTGGTGGACACGCACACACCCATATTCTTTTTCATCTTGGGAAAGAAAGTACCACCATCCTTCTCTTCTGTCTTTGAGAACAATGGTTTCCTTTGTTAGAATGTTTGTACGAATTCCTCTCTGTTGACTCTCTTCATACTTGATACTTTTCTGACTGGTACATCCATTAGTGGAGAAGGAAGGAAGGAAGGAAGGAAGGAAGGAAGGACCATTTTTCATGGCTCAATCAATAATCTTTTAAAAAGTTGAACCTTTCACTTTTGATCAGTGAAACAATCAACTGGTTTTTTTTTTTATTATTATTGTAGCAACAAGGCTCACTTCTTTTTGGTCTTGGTTTTTTCCCACCAAATTGTTGAGACGCAATTGTAACTCAAGCAGGCAGGTGAACAGAGCTGAAACTAGGGGAAGAGGCAGGCACAAAAAATCTAAAGCAAACCTGAAAAAGTTCACCACTTCACTGGTCCACTGGTGAAACCAAAAAGCAAACAAGTTCATCAACCTAGATCCATTCAGAAGAGGTCAGGCATTCTGGCTTTTCCTTTTCTTCCTAATATTCCCCCACAAGTGCAGGGTCTGCTTTTTTCACACCAACCAAGAGTTGATTCCAGAACAAAATGCCAACTAGAAGGGAAGGGAATGACTGAAAGGGAGAGATTTTTCCACCATTGTTCACAATAGCTAACTGAAGTGGAGATCTTTCTCTACCCAGAAATGAAGCACGGCATTAGGAAAATCATCATTTTGGGTTCATGACAGGAAAGATGGTTCAGTCGGTCTTCCTGGTGGGCTGGGGGTGGATAGAAGTTGCCATCAGAGAAATGGTTGGTAGGACAACCTGGTCATACAGATTAACCTTAATTGCTGGGCATGCTGAGAATGAGGGTGGAACTGGATCCTGCCAAGCAAGTTTGGGCCAGACATATTTGTTGCTAATCAGTTAAGGTGATAATTTGCAACCTTTTCAAATCACCTTCTTCAGAATGATAAGGTAGTGTTCAGGAATGTTCTGGAAGAGCAGTAGTACTAGTTTGAAGACATGAGCATGTCTGTTCTCTGGCTGAGGAAATGTCATTGAAGCTGAGGACGAAGAAGAAAAGAACAACAGGGAGAAAAAAGACAAAGACAGAATGCATGTTTGTAGAAATATATTATATTGCAGCTCTCTACTTTGCTTAAATTTTATAAAGATTATAAAATCTTTATAATCAAAAGAATTTCTGTTTATCTAAGCACCAAAACCTCCCTACTCATTGAGGCCTGCATTTTATTTGGATTGTTTTTCAATTGATCATTATCATTTCAGAAAAACAGTTTCCTTTCCCCATGTCAATTTTAAATAACCAAACAAAACCATCCACCCAACCCTCAGCCCAGCAAATTACCTAAATTAGTGTTTTTCAATCTCAGCAACTTTAAGATACGTGGATTTCAACTTCCAGAATTCCCCAGCCAGCATCAAAGCCCACACATCTTAAAGCTGCTGAGATTGAGAAACACTTATCTAAACACTCAAATCTTCTTGAGATTCAAACTAGAATACAATAAATCACTGAAATGAACAGCTAGTTCCAAATCCCTTAGGAGTGGGTAACTTAACAATATCCTCAACCAAGATGCTTTCAGTCTTTGTAAACCATGGCTTCAAATGTTCACAGGCAGATGCTAAAGACAAATATGTGCATATGGTATTACTAGCTAGCACGACACTACACAAATATGCACTCAGAATTCTGCCAGATTTTCCCCAATAGTATTTGGTGATGTTTAACAATACTAACTGAGCTCTCATTTCCTTTCATATCATCCCTGCTGGTTTTCATTGTCAGGCATATTTGTGCTTATACTGTCAGACCAAACAGAGGGAATTTGACCTGGCAGGTCCAGACCTGGTACAAACCTTGACATGATGGCGTTGTAGGTATGCTACTCTATGCTATTCACAGGCCAGCTTCCCATCAAAGCTTGAGAGGGCAATTGCAAAAGCCTGCACAGCACAAAGTGGGTAATTGTAGTCCATGGTAAAAACATCATCAGCCACTCGGCCAAACTGCAAGACGATGTATTCAGCTGCAGAAAAGAAAGATGGCATGACTGGGTGAGAAGATAAAAAGTTTACCGTGGAAACATTTGGTCCTCTGAAGAATGCATGATAGGACAAATTAAATAAAGGTAGATGGAAGTGGATTACTATTGATAAAGGTGACCAAGGAGATCTTTTCCCCTACTCTTTTGTGTGTGTGTGTCTGTTTTAGCATTGTTCAGTCTAAGACAGGGGTGTCAAGCTTGATTTTATTGAGAACCACATCAAGGTTGTGTTTGACCTCAGGTGGGGGGGGGGCATTGCCAGGGTGGCCGTGGCCAGATTCACATTACTCATGTCGAGGGTGCCTTTGGTGGCCTGAGCACTCTGCCAGTGAAAATGGAGCTCAGGAGGGTGGCACGTGACCCTCCCAAGCTCCGTTTTCACTGGCAGAGGAACCATGGGGCGGTCCATCATTGTTTCCAGGGTGGCCCAGCAGGCCAGAGCTAAGCACCCCACAGGCCAGATCTGGCCCATAGGCCTTGAGTTTGACACCCGGTCTACGAGGAAAGGCATAAGAGAGCTTGGGAGCATGGATGTCCATAGAGCATGGTCAAAAAAGTCAGGATGGCAGCTGCAATAGTGCAACTAAATCTCTACTTGATCGCACATCATGATTGGCATCTAAACTTTTCTTGACCACACCCTACAGATACCTTTGGCATGGGAGAAGCCTGGATACGGACTCTTGTGCCACCTATGTACATTCTGCAATTATACTATATCCAGCCCAAACAGATTGGCAGCAAACCCACATAAGGTTAATACTGCCGTTAGATAATTTGCACAGCGATCAGTTGCAGTTGAAAGAAGTCTTCTAATCTGGGATGGGGAAAAGAATTTTGGGAAATAAAGCTGAGTCTGTGACCTATTGCCCAAGAGGGGAGGAGATACCATAGAAAGAGCAATTCCCAGAGCAATAAAAAGAG
The DNA here is from genome assembly GCA_017656035.1 of Myanophis thanlyinensis. Lineage (NCBI taxonomy): Eukaryota > Metazoa > Chordata > Lepidosauria > Squamata > Homalopsidae > Myanophis > Myanophis thanlyinensis. The sequence goes on from JAEANM010000482.1 coordinate 32,054, forward strand.
TTGAATGAAACTCCCATTCTCCCACAACACACATACCTCATCAGCATCCTTGCTGAGTTTCTGGACTATGCCACTCAATTTAAAAGTAGGATAATTATTAAAACATAACTGCTACAATTGTCAAAACACTGTAATCTGAATCTGATTGCCTTATATTGTCCCTCAAAACGGTACTTGGCTTATAGTTTGGAATGTAATGCTTCTGAATGGAAATCTTCTAGCCTTAAGAATACACAAGCATTGCACAGATATTTCATCTACTCTGCACTTATGAATAACATAGTAAGAGTGAGAAAGATTACCTCGACAGTTACACAGGACCTGCTGTCTTCACAAAAGGAACTTAAGTAATTTTTTTTTTTAAAGTCCAGAATGTCGAGATAATATTTGGAAGCAACTCAGACAGACCCTTCCCTGATTCACTGAATGTTAAGGAGGAGGAGGAGGAGGAGGAGATGCAGCACAGTCAGAACAGCAAGACTGATATCAGCTTCACTATAGAGATCAGATCATGAGATCAATTCCACATGATGGTTAAAACTACTTTTATTAGAATTGGCTATAATAATATAAACCTGCAAGAGAGATATAGAAACTGTGCCTTCTCTGCTGCAATGGCTGTCATATGGCAACCCCATTCTAATGAATTCTGAAAGTCCCTTATCCTTTCAAGTTTCTGTAAAGCTTTTAAGACTTGACTTTCCCACAAGGCATTAAGCATAGATGACCTCAGGTGTATTTAATTTGATCGCTATTATAACTGTTTTTAATCATTGTGGATTGTTGCTGTTTCAGTTCTTAACTTGCGATAACCTCCCATATCCCACTTGTGAAACAAACAATCACATAAATTATTGCTGTTGTTTTTTTTAAGAAAGAAAGACATGTTCATAGCTTAGGCAGGGCAACTGTGCAATCAAAGACTCAGGCCAAAACTCTCTGGATCTCTTTTTCTAGTAAGGATAAAGGTAAAGGTTTTCCTGTCCAGTTGGGTCTGATTCTAGGGCACATTGTTCATATATCCCTAATATATGCTCATTGAGGGCATGGTGTTCATCTTGGCCAAAGGAGTCAGCATTGTTCCAAGACATTTTCTGTGGTCGTGTAGCCAATATGGCTTATCACCAAAGGCACGTGGCACTCTAATACCTTCCTACTGAAGTGTTACCTATTTATCTACTCACATTTGCATGCTTTCGAACTGCTAGGTGGGCAGGAGCGGGGTCAAGGAACCAGAGCTCACTCCCGTTGCACAATGCTAGGATCTCAAACCTGGGCTGTCAGCTTCCCAGCTGACAAGCTCAGCGTCTTTAACCACTGAGCCTGAAGATCATATACAGCAAAACAAAAATATTCAGTTGTTAAGGGAATGAGTGTATAATGGGATAGAGGAGATCCCAGAAGGTTTAGAACTTGACTGGTCACCTGCTGGGCAATGATTGGCTGATGTCTCTTCAACAGAGTTACTAAGCCCTTTTGGTTTTTTCCAGCTAAATGAACAGAGAATAAAAACAGGTTTGTGCTCCCTCCAAAAGATGTGCTCTTTTGCCAGACCTGTGTGCGGCCTTCTTAAAGGCCTCTCTGATTCCCTGTTTTGATTGTGACTCCCTTTGTTTGCAGGGAGAGAGCAGCAAGAAATCTGTAAAAATAACTGGGGCCCTGAGCAGGTTCTTTCTGTAATCCTACACCCCCGGATAGTAACATCTCCTGATTGGGCTGGACAGGTGACAAGTTGCACAAGCTGAAAATTGCTCAGCTGCTGCTGTTTACTGTTCTGATGTAGATTGCAGAGTGTGCCTAGATCCCCAATATATGTGCAAGGTGTAAGGAAATGCTATTGTGATAATATTTGGTCCTCCTTATGTATCAACATCAAAATAATAGCTTTGATTGAGCACCAGAAGAATAAGATAACACAATAAAAATAAAAACTCGGATCTCAATTGAACACACAAAACACACATTTAAATTCCTAGATCCCCTTTATGTGAACTCAACATATTGAATTCATATCAAGATTAATCCATAGAAAAGACTTGCGGTCAATATCATCCATGTGCTTTCACCAGGAGATCACAGTGTAGATCAAGTACTATTGCATAATTAGAATCTGAACGAATGGCTTCTTAAAAGTAAATAGGTATAGGATTCTTTATTTGGATCAAATCCATGGCAGATAAAGCATAAGGATTATGACTTTTTCTATATATCCCATCCAATCTTGATTGGCCTTTAGTGTCTTCAGTTTGCACTGGAAGAAAAATTTCCATTGGGAACTATTTTTGCCAATGAATATCAGTCATGGATGGCCTGACTGAAACTGGACAGTAATAGAGATTGTAGATACATAATCCACTCAGAATTACCTGCTGGTAAAATGGGCAGCCAATATATTTTACAAATAAATAAATAAATATACTGTGTGCGTAGGGTATATACTGTAGGATCGTTCTTATACCTTGCCAGACACTCTACTCTTATTTGCTTTGTAAAAAAACCCCCACACACAGTTGTTAATTTTGTGAATAGAATCTTGAGGTTTATATCTATATTTTTTTACATAATTTCCTTTACAGTAATGTATACTATTTACTAATACCATTAACTTTCAATACAGTTTCACTTTTCCTGACAGACCTGGACCTAAATGAGCTTTTCTTCTCTGTTTTATAGGTTCAGGGAATGGAATGGAGGTTAAAAGTCAAAAGCTTCTGCAATTCCCATCTTTTCATCCTGAGATTAGAGATAACATACTTGTTATCTCTGAGGGCTGTCCATAGTTCAACAGAGAAATCTGTGAATGGCCCCAATGTGGCCAGCAACAGAACATGTACGACTTGATTTGAAACTCTGGGTGCATTATCCCTCGTGACCACATTTTCTGGGGGAGGGGGAGGACAAACCTGAAAAACGGAGAAATCTGAAAGAAGTTCATAAAGATTTTTTTTTAATGAATTGTTCATGTAATTAATTAATTTACAAAAAAAAAAATTCAAGACCAAAACAAAAAAGTTAAATAAATATAAAAGGCAGCTTTCTGAAATAAAGGACTGTCCTTTATAATAATGGATATGCGGTCACTGCATTCTTGACTGACAAAGAATGTACCAGTAACATTCTTTGGCACTTTGCCATCCTCAAAATATTTCTTACCACCAGGGAATTTAGAGAACTTTTCTTGAATAAGAGATTATAAATCAAGTGTAGTAAATTCTCAAATTATGCCATTACAACTGTTCTGGATGTACCTTGTCCAGTTTTGGAAGTTTTTGACTTTTCAGAAAACATCTGGCATGTTCTTTAATGTTTACCAGAGTTGTGTGAGTTTATCCTCAAATGTGTGGAGGGTACTGTATGGAAGCAAGTGAGCAAAAGAAAATAAAGCTTGCTTTTTTGGATAGCTCAAACCATTCAAAATGTTACTCCAGTCTACCTCTTATAATGCTCCCTCTAGTGGACTGTTAGTGTATTCCATACTGTACTATGCAGGACAATTAATTTTTTTTGTTCAGACCTGATTGCAAAATTCACCTTGGGTCCTGGAATCACAATAAATTATAGATTTCACAGAAGTAATTCAGAATTACCATTTGGAAATTGAGTGTTCTAGTGCAATATGAAAAGAAACCTGTTCTGAAACAAGGATGTCTAACAAATTTCTTTGCGGTTGCTCTAAGCCAGGGGTCTTCAAACTTGGCAATTTTGTGACTTGTGGACTTCAACTCCCAGAATCCCTCAGCCAGCTTTG
>JAEANM010000483.1:0-35796 GCA_017656035.1 Myanophis thanlyinensis
ATAACTCTTATCAACTGAATTCTGCTTATTACCTTTCCTCATAAAATATGGCTCAAAAAGGAGAAAAAGAAAAAAAAAGTTGTTGTTCACAATTAGGCTCATGCTACCTCCTCTTGTTTTGCCTGATTCTGATGTTCGGTCCATGCGATGGACTGAGAAGAACTCAGCTGGCTGGATAGCGTGGTCTGGCATCTTCATAAATGACTTAGATGAGGGAATAGAAGGGGAACTCATTAAATTTGCAGATGACACTAAGCTAGTAGGAATAGCCAACACCTCAGAAGACCAGCTCAGGATCCAAAAAGACCTTGACAGAGTTGAACAATGGGCCCTATCCAACAACATGAAATTTAATGTGGAGAAAAGCAAGGTTTTATACTTAGGCAGGAAAAACCAAAGGTACAGGTACAGATTAGGCAAAATCTGACTCAAAAACAGTAATTGTGACAGGGACCTTAGAATCTTAATGGACAATCACTTAAATATGAGCCAGCAGTGTGTGGCAGCACCCAAAAAGCTAATACAATCTCTGGTTGTATAAACAGAAGCATAGAATCAAAATCATGTGAAGTATTAGTACCACTTTATAAAGCCTTAGCAAGATTTGACATTGCAGCAAGATCAGATGCAGGGAACACAATGCTGCGATCCTGTGCTGAATTCTCCCCCAAGGGGCTAAAGTCACCCTGTGGAGTGATGAAGAAAGAAAAGATGCCCTGTAAGTTGCAGGGAATGGCAGCTCCTCTGCAGGACTCAGGGCTTAATCCCTCCATCCAATGACAAAGAGAAGAGGCAACCATTATGGCTGCCATGAAGCTGGGCAATCAAAGAAACAAACAACATGCAGGAGCAGTGTAAATGAGCAGTGACTGGAACTAGATGAGATGATTCTTTTTTTACCTAGAATCTAACCCTAAAGAAAATAAACCTTGGAAAACAGACTCTTTGAAATGAGTGTTAAAGTGGTGAATAACCATAGAGAGAAAAACTACAGCCCCAAAAAGAAAAGGAATTAAAGGCAGAGCACAACATCTCTAAAATATAGAAAGATTGGATTTTTAAATTCTATTGGCAATATTCTGGACAGGCATTTTAAAATGCTGGAATTATATGTTTGACTATGAACTATTAGTAATAATTGTAAGATTTTATGCAACACTGAAAATCTAAGGTGTTGAAGGCATCAACTGCTGGCGAATGGAACATATATTATACTCCTAAACCTGGGAAAAGGACTGATAAGGAAGAGAAAGTGGAAATATATAACACCTGAGGACTGCTGTGCTATCTACTGTTCTAAATTTGGCTATTTCGTGGTTATTGGAAGTTTAATTGTGAGAGCTTGGAAGACATCTAACCAAGTGATTCTAAATACTAGGATTTATGACTGAAACTACAGAGTGGATTTAAGGCAGTGGTGGAATTCAATTTTTTTTTACTACCAGTTCTGTGGGTATGGCATGGCTGGGTAGATTAACCTTGTAAAGTGGAAAAAAAAGGAAATTTCTTCTAACAACCATTTCTCTGAACTGCTTAGAAAATATACTACCGGTTCTAGCGAATAAGCTAGAACTGGTTGAATTTCACCTCTGATTTAAGGAGACATTTTAAAATCTTCCTGGATTACTTAAATGGAACTAACTGACTAACTGTGGGATATAAAGAAATATAATTATTGCATTCCCTAAGGAGCAAGTAAATGGCCTCTAAGCTGGCATTCTGAGGTCACAGATATTTAAGACTTTGGGGTGGTGATGGACCACTGAGAGACTATTGAGTAATTTTTGGACCTATCAAAATAAGGTAAGATATTGCACCATGGGGAAATGACTGAATTTCAAAAAGAAAGGGTGTTGAAGTTCCAAAGCACTTATGATATGATGATAAGAAACCACAGGAGATGATGGGAAAGCTTATACAAATGTAGCTCTGTATGTGTACCTCTGTCTGTGTATTCCATTAGTTGTTTGCTTGCCTCCATTCAAGACTTCAAGAATCTCACAAAAACAATAGAACAAGGGTGTCAAACTCAATTTCACTGAGGGCCACATCAGGGTTGTGTTTGACCTTGGGGGGAGGGGGTGTGGCCGAGGGGGCATGGTCAGCTAAATGTCACTCGTATTGGGGGTGCCTGTGGTGGTCTGTGCGGGGCTGGGGGGATCCGTTTTAGGCTGCCATGGCCTCCTATAGTATGCTGCCAGCCACCACCAGGTTGTAGATCAGCACCTGGTCAGTCTGGGCCATGCCTGGACACTGTGGGCTGGTCTTTCATTATTTCCAGCATGGCCCCGCAGGCCAGATCTAAGTACCATGTTGGTCAGATCCGGACCGCGGGCCTTGAGTATGACACCCCTGCAATAGAACAATATACCAATTCATAAAGGTATTCCATTGTAAAAGAATAAACCATACCTGTATATCTGACATCAACCAGCAGTAATAATCAAACCTTGAACCAGATATCTACTGAATAGCTCCTGCAAAAGCCTGGCCATCTTTACACCCTCAAAGCTCTTCGTGGCACTCCTGTGTATTAACGAGAGAAGAAAACATCTTGACCTTGGAAGACAAGTTGTTGCAGCTTCCAGACTTCCTACTGTCTTGATATCTCAAAATGGGACATCCACAATATGCCAAAAAACCCTTTCACTATCACTATTTTAGAAACCAGTTATGCCTATTAATAACATCCATGAAATTAACTTCTAGCTTAATCCAGTACTACAATAGATTGGATTAAAGTAGGAATTAAGACAGAAGCTGGCATAACAACTATTCAGAGTCCCTGGAAATTGGGTGATATATAATATTAAAAAATAAGAGTGCGTTTTAACCTAAAATCTAGATCATTCAGATAACAAGAGATGATATATTATTTATGAATGTCCATTATTTTCTGAGCTGAGAATTGCTTTGAAAGAATGGAAGTCTTTTGATGTATTCTTGATATAATGGTTAATACTTGGAATTTGTGCTTAAAACAATAGACCGATGGGTATCTCAAGAAAGTTGTTTGAAGAACTGTGTAAATGTGAAGAATTTTTTTAAAACATAGGATTGTATTGTCAGTCTTTCTGCAGTACAATCTGATTATGGAAAAATGGCTTGGCTTGCTGTATGAGAACCATGAATCTTCCTCTTGGCCAAAAAAAAACAACAAAAAACAAACAAACCATGAGGCAATTTGTCTCTTTTTCCATTACAAAGGATTTCCCATAAGTTATTCCCTCCCCTCCTTTCCTGTCATGGCATAGCTTTATTAAAATTGCACATGAAGCGCACATTGGAACTATTAGTTACAGCAAAAGTATGCTATCTCCCCCCTTCTGTCATTTCCTTTAAAATATATCTACTGTAGCAGATGTTAAGTATGTGTAGAAATAATTCTGATTTTCCACACTTTGTCAGATATTTAATAGTTTCAAGCTATTTAAATAAATTCTCTGGAAACAGATATTTATGTGTATCCCTTGTCCCAAAGTACAGAATTAAATATGCTTTCAAGACCTACTTTCAATGGAATAAATGTAAGAAGCTAAATTGATAGCTACTAGAATTAAGATTGCCAAACTAGATAGATGTTATTCATATTACCTAGCAGTGTACGATTGCTTGTTGGAGAATTGAGGTAAATCATGATTTTGATTGGGGCATAGAATTAAATCCCCATCATACCATATTCCTTATCCATCATCTCCATTCTTATTCTAATATGAGGGGTCATATTATTCTTTATCATATCCATTTAAGATCAAAAATGTCATCATGAGGTTTTAAAGTTTTCAAAATGACATTGCCACATAGGAATCTTTCTGATGCTTGCAATTTTAAAAATTTGATCAGGTAAGCACTTTTCACTATAGAAAAAGTGCTCTTTGCATGAGCTACCTACCCCAATGACTGGGATTTCCAACTGAAATTATCTATTCCCAAAAGGCTACCTATAAATCAGATAATCTCTTGAATTATAGAAAAAGAAAGGAACAACTAAAAATATTATCTGATTCAGTCTTTTTGCGAAGAGATGGTAAACCATATCCTCAAATGTTTAATTAACGATACCTGCAATAATAGGCAGAGGAGCAGATACAGCTGTGGCTGGAGAAGGAGTTTCCCACTTGTGGCTGATTTACCAGATTCCCCCAGATTTAGGAAGATCAGAATCTGCCAGATGGATTCCTATCTTGGTGAACTATTGAAACTGCCTTTGAAAATAATTCAGAAACTTCTGTTCATGCACCATGCAATTGCTTGTGAGAACCAGAACCATGTTACAGCAGCACCAATTCTCTTTCAGATACCAGTTGCTGGTTTCTCTCCAGGTTCAGATGCAAGTATGGTTATCTTTGAAAATTTGATTGGAATCAGACTATTTAAAAGACAGTCAACTCCTAAATTAATTTGTCCAAGATTTATAATCAGCATAATCAGTTCATTTACAGTAAGATCCAACAGAGATCTTGATGACCATATAATTATATAAGTCACTTATTAAGTATTTTAAAACAGTCTATAAAAACTGACTGATTGAACCTGATGGAGGGATGGATAGTTGAAAATGGTTGCAGCAATTTATGTCTGAGAACACTACATTGAAGAAGAGCTTGGTTCTGCTGGAAGAACAAACATAGTTGTTGGTTGCATTAAATGCAGCATTTTATGGGAGATGCATGAAATCTTATTCCTCTGTACTATGAACTTGTGAGACCAGACCTACAATACTGTGTTTCACTGGACATTACATTTTCAGACAGATATTTACAGATTATAGCAGTGTCAAAGAAATATAATGCAGAGGCTATAATCAATGAAAATAGGCTGAAGAAACTGGATATATTCAGTCCAGAGAAAAAAAAGAAAGTATCCGTGTTTAGGCACATAAAGACATGTCATAGGGAAGGAATCAAGAATTATTTCCCACTTTCACAAAAAACTTTTTAGCTCAGACATTTTTACCAGAAGAAATCTCAGAGCTTTTTCACAGCTCCCAAGTAACACAGCTCCCAAGAACAACACTGTTCAAAAAGGATGGACAATTTTTTAAAAAGCTTTTATTACTTTACATCTCAAAGCTTATTTGAGATTATGACTCCAACTTCTATTTCTCTGGAAAAGCTGTAAATGATCTGCTCCTTCAAACTCAAGCTGCCAAAATCATTGATTTCCCAGCTTCAGGTAAATTCATTATACCTTCCTCCCATACATCTCTAGCTAAAAACCCCTTGAACTTCTTCTACAGTGAGAGCAGAACAATAGCAGATCACCTTTACACCCAGCTCACTTTCCACTGATTTATATTACAGAAACAGAGAGACAAAATCAACTCAAGAGTCTTTAAAGACATTCAACAGATATCTAATATCTAACCACTTCAACTTTTCAAAACAACAAAGTATACACTTTGGTTCTGATCAAGAAGCCACAGATCTCACCAGATTTCTTTCAATCATCATTCTCTGCAAAGTGACATTTATCTTCCCAATATCTATCTGCTTTCCTGGATTCTAACTGGATTGCATACTATATATGACAAACCTACTTTTCTTTCCTCTTCAGACAATTTGAATTTCTCCAGGAAAGATAGAAGCTCCACTCTATAAAATTGAGCAATTATACAATGTCTCCTTGAGAGTAACACCTAGCCTGAAGAGTGGGTGTGCTAATGGAGACATCACTACATTTATTTCTTCAAAACTTTGTACAACTGGTCATGCTACATTTTCCTCAATGGATCTGCATTGACTACTGAATTAAAAGTGCATCATAAATTTACAGATTAACATATAATTTCCTCCATGCAGGAACAATAGGGTACATTTCTTGAAGATTGACTGCCTAATTCCCAAATTCAGAAAAGATTTTAATGCGGGACTTCAATGCCAGAATGAGTTCTCCCATTCCACTTCAGTAACCTGTACTTAGATTCAGCAAGTTGCCACTTATTTGGTTTGCATTGCTCCATACAAGGTCCCAAAGGTGGTTTCCCCCCCCCCTTCAAGAAGCAACTGGACTTTCTGGTTTTTCTTTGAAGACATTTCACATCTCATCCAAGAAGCTTCTTCAGCTCTGACTGGATGGTGCGGAATGGAAGGATTTATACTCCTTGCGGATAGCTGATAATTTGCATTCTTTTAGCAGGCCATTAAGGTCACCTGGAGGTTTATCTGTGTCATCAGGATCACTTGAGTGGTGCAAATTGGTGTGGAGCCTTCTTGGAACTGTTGAAAGGACTGTGTTGTAGAGTGGCGATAGAGAATGTTATATCCCTCCCTATCTGTTGAAAAAGGGCTGTTCAATTTTGACATAGATGGCCTCTTTAACCCCTCTTTCAAACCAGAAATCCTCTCTGTCCAAAATGTGGATTTTGTGTCTTTTAACATTGAAGTTTACGGAAAACCCACTCATGTAGATCAATATTTACACTTTGATTCCCACCACCCACTGGAGCACAAAATGGAAGTCATGAGAACCTTACATCACCATGTTGAAGGATTGCATTCTTTTAGCAGGTCATTAAGGTCACTTACAAGCAAAGATGGGAAAGAAAAAGAATGTAAACATATCAAGGAAGCCATCAGAACATGTGAGCCTTCATCAAATTTCAAAAAAGACCCTACAGGAGCTCTTCCATAGCAGACAATGACAAGAACAATAAACGAAGTGACATTATCATTCCATATGTTGCAGGCATATCAGAAAAGTTCAGGAGGATCTTCAGCCAACATAACATATGTGCACACTTCAAATCCAATACACTAAGACAGTGATGGCGAACCTTTTAGGCACTGTACCCTATCTGCAAGGTGGGTGCACACGCACATATATAGCAGAGACCCAAAAACCAGCTGGCCAGTGGGAAGCATGTGTGCATGTGCAGCACAGAGCTGAAGACAAGCTGGCTGGAGGGAGGTGGAGCATTCCAACACCGGCAACTCTGCAAAAGGTGACATCTTTTTCTTTTGTGAGCTTCTGTTTCATTGTTTGCAGGGAAACTTCTGTTTCCTTGCAAATGACAGTGAGAAATGCCACAGAGAAACAATGTGGAGCTGAGCTGGGGCAACAGCACACATGCCCACAGAGAAGCTCTGCCTGCCACCTCTGTCATGCGTGCCACAGGTTTGCCACCACTGCACTAAGGCAAAAGCTTACCCACCCCAAGGATAAAACACCCAGACACAAACTGAGCAATGTGGTAGTACAATACAGCAAACCATATGCAGAGCTGTACATTAGGGAAACAAAGCAACCATTTCATAAATGCATGGCACAACATAGGAGAACAAACCCATCAAGATTAGATTCAACAGTCTATCTACATTTAAAACATATAGGCCACTCTTTTGAAGACAACAAAGTCCATATTTTGGACAGAGAGGATCGCTGGTTTGAAAGAGGCATCAAAGAGGCCCTCCATGTCAAAATTGAACAGCCCTTTCTCAACAGAGGGGGAGAGATATGACATCATCTGTCTCCAATCTACAACACAGTCCTTTCAGCAGGTCCACACCTGCTGAAGAAGGATCCACACCAATTTTTACTACTCAGGTGACCCTGATGACACAGATAAACCTCCAGGTGACCTTAACAATCTGCTAAAAAAATGCAAATGACCAGCTGCCTGCAAGGAGTATAAATCCTTCCATTCCTCACCATCCAGTCAGAACTGAAGAAGCTTCTTAGATGAGAAGTGAAATTTCCTTCCTTCCTTCCTTCCTCCCTCTCATTCCCACTTCCTTTCTTCCTGTCTCCTTCTCTTTCTTCTTCCCTGCTTCCCTCCGTCTCATTCATGGTCCACAACTGGCAAGTGCTTCCCTTTCACAGGGTACACCAGTCCCCATGCGCTTGTCACCTCCTGTGCACATGGCCAGGATGAGTGTCCAACTGGGTTGGGTTTGGCTAGTGGCTAGGTGATGGGAGCCGGCCCCTTGCTATTTGGCCTCTCTACCTTATTCACTGTTAACACATCCAAGAAACAGACCAATTCTTTTAAAATAGTAAAATATAAAAAAGTGACAAAATCAATCCAGCTAACTAGAGACACTTACGACTTTCTAACTAACTACTCAACTTATTACTTTCAATAACTAAGTGATGTTATGTTTAAACAAGTCATCACATGACCAGACCCAATTTTACAACAATTTAGCTTTTTCTGTGCCAACATGGTTTATTCAGTAAAGTTTTATATTCTTGATAAAATAATGTCCCAGGAGTTTCTTTTTCTGGATTCTCCAATTGAACAGTTGACATTAAACCAGCTCTCTGTGTAACAACCTACCTGGACCCCACCAGGAGTTTGGCAGCTTTGAGATGTCAGCAACCAACAACAGAGGGCTAAGAAGCTGAAGCAACAGCATGCACTCAAGGGGCAGATTGAAATGGAGAGACCTTATTTAGGCACCAAGGGCTGATGGGTGAGCCACATGGGGAAGGTGGTAGAAGCAGAGGACCAACTGATCCCCCTGGAGTCATAGTGACCTAGGGGAGAAAGTGGAAGGCTAGACAAGTAGCTGAATGGGATGACACAGCAGAGTGGAAGTTCTCAGTCACAGCTCATGGTCTGTGGATGGAACAGCTGAGGAAGAAGTTCTGCAGACTGAAAGTCTGGGGAGCTACCTCACCATGGGTAGAAATCATGGAAGTTGGGATAGATATCATGAAACTGCTGCCTACTCTGTCTCCTCCCCTCCTGCAGCCAATGGTGTTGACTCCACTCGGGGTGGTGGGACCCCTCCACCAAGGGATGGAAACTCTCATTCCTGCCTCCCTACAGGTGTGGTAGGGGCCAGCACACACAGCCCCAGCAGCAGCTGGAATCCCTGTTCAATGCACCATTGGCAGCAGTGGGGCTGCCGCCTAGCTATGTCTTAGTGCGAGAGGACTTGCCACCTCTCCTAGTGAACAGGTTTGATAAATAAGGCCACAGTGCAGGAGTTGGCCATCAGCACCAAACCCCTGGTCACCCATCCATTTTGAACAAGTCAACAGGATGCTAATGGGGGGTGAGCCAGCTATGCTAGTCACTGAACTGGTCCAGTTAGAGATGGGCAAACATTGGGAGTACATCCAATTTGAGTAGCCCCAAAGATGACAGACCCACTAATATTAGGGCTAGTCTGGCTGGACAAATGGGGCCCGATCATCATGTGGGAAGGTGGCTACAGAAAGATTAACACAGCCGCTGGCCCCATGCCGCTCCTCTGAATTGCATGGCTGACTGCAAGTATCCCAACCAACCAAAACCTAGCACCAACTCCACAGCCTCCACCACAGAACCTGCACCCAACTTGACAAAGATGCCAAGGGAATACCACAACCTCACAGAAGTATTTAGCAAGTGGGAGTGTGACGTACTCCCACCCTACCAGCCCACAGACTGCACCATTGAGTTTGTACTAGGGGCCAAACTGCCCAAACCCAAAATGTATTTAATGATACTGAAGGAGATGGCCGAACTGAGAAAGTACATAGATAACAAGCTTGTGCAAGGTTTCATCCAACCTGCTAATTCCCACGTAGTTGCCTTGGTGCTATTCTGAAAGAAGGCTGGGAGATGAGGCTTTGTGTGGATTTCTGTGAGATCAACACTGTTAGCATGGAAAATACCTACCCACTCCTGCTAATGAAAGACATGTTGAACCACCTTGCTAAGGGCAAGATATTTACGAAATTGGACTTTAGGGAGGCTTACTACTGAGTTAACATCCGAGAGGGAGACAAATGGAAAACCACCTTCAAGTGCCCCTTAGGAAGTTTCCAATTCAAAGTGATGCCATTTGGACTGCAAGGAACCCCTGCAGTGTTCATGCAACTGATAAACAAAGTCCTTTGTGAGCATCTCTATAAGGGCATTCTCGTCTATCTGGAAGACATCTCATCTTCAGTGAGACTCATGAAGAGCATATCAAATTAGTCCGACAAGTCCTAGAAAAACTGCTGCTGCCAAACTTTACACCAAACTCTCCAAGTGTGAATTCCATTGCACTGCTTTGGACTATTTGGGCCACAGAATTTCCAGCAGTGGGATTGAGATGGACCTGAAAAAAGTATTGGCAGTTTTGGACTGGCAACCCCCTCACACCTGTAGGCAATTGCAAAGCTTCCTAGGATTCGCCAACTTCTACTGGCAATTCATACCGGCATTCACACAAGTGGTGCTAACCCTGACCGAACTATTAAAAACAGGAGAGGGGAAACCCCAGCCACAACCAACTCAGCCAATAGTCTGGATGATGACTTGCCAACAGGCGTTTGAAATGTGGAAAAAACATTTTTGCCTAGGAGCCTATTCTTCATCATCCAGACCCTGACTGCCTGTTTGTAGTCCAATCAGATGCCAGTGACATCACCATAGTGGTAGTGCCTTTGCAAGAGAACCCCCAGGGTTAACTCCAGCCTTGCCCCTAGGTTTCCCAAAAACTTACAGATATAGAGAGATGGTGGGTGGTTTGGGAGAAAGAAGCTTATGCAATCCAGTGGGCGCTACTCTTGTGGAGACATTTCCTTGAAGGTAACAAAGTGCTGTTCCAGGTTTGGATGGACCACAAGAACATAGAAGCCATGCAACACGCCCCCCCCCAAAAAAAAAAAAAAACTATCACCAAAGGAAGTACTTTGGTGCACAGTACTTCAAAAGATTTGACTTTGAGCTGAAGCACATTCCAGAGGGGAAAACATACTCATGGATGCTTTATCCCAACAACTGCATTCAATAGAAAGTGGGAGGAGGTACAGTAGTTCAACCCATGCTCGCACTCACTCAACCTGCAGCCCAAGTTACCATGAGGGGCCATAGCCAGCAGCATTGCCAGGGGTGGACAGACATTCTAACCAAGGACATAATCACCACCTTACAAACCAACCAGTGATTCCTCAATAACCAAGACTCCCTAACCATCTGGGATGGCCTTGCATAAAAAGGCTCAAAAATATATATCCCATCCAGCTTGTGGATCAAAATCCTAGAGCAATGCCACAATGCAAAGCTGGCCAGACGCTTTGGATTTCTAAAAACCCTCCATTTAGTGTGGAGGCAATTTTGGTGGCCCAGACTCAAGCCCAAAGTTGAGGACTATGTGAAGAGCTGCACCACTTGCACCATTTGGACTGTGATTGACCTGTTCTCTAAACAAGTACATTTTGTGGCATGTCCAGGCCTCCCATTGTCAAAAAAAACTAGCCAAAATATTTATCCAACACATCTACCAACTGATTAGCTTATTGCCTTCTTTATATTTCCCATACAATCTATATCCCTTTAGCGCCTATTTGATTTACCTTTGGGGAAATGTAATAAGGGGGAGGGCCATGTGTTTTGTCTCAGTCCTGAAACCTCATGAAGACGACTCTGGAATCACTTATCTCATTCTCAGAACTGCCAGTTAAACAACAACATCTTCACACTTGTGGATTGGGTCATTCAACTTTGGACTAAGGGGAGAGGTTTCTAACTACTTTATCCTAACTGTACTGCCTGAGGCAAACTCAGAGTCTGCTTTGCTTTTGTCTTGCAATCACTTCCTTTCAATAAAAGGTTCCTTTTAAAATGCTGCTATCTTAAGAGTTCATACTTTCTTGAATGGGGACTAGAGGCAGGAACTTACATAAGCAGGCTTCTTTAGCACTGACCCATTACAAACACAGCTTGGTCTTCTACAAGAACAACAGTGAAGGGGAACATGACTTGATGGTAAGTGGCACCATCATTCCGATGATGAATCATGTGGAGGTTTTGGTGCCCTCTTCAGAAGTAAGGGGCCCTCTCACAGCCTTGTTGGGTTCAGGATGCACTCAGTGCCTAATTAGCCTTCAGACACTGGAGAAACTAGGACTGAGGCTGAGAAAGTTAAGGCAGCCATGGGGTTCTCCCTATTAAATGGTTCCCTTATGGGAGGGGCACCTGCAACTTGCCTAATGGAGCCAGTAAGCCTCAGGGCTGGGACCCACATAGAGACTATCCATTTTATTGTGGTTCCTGGAATGACTTAGCCCTCAGACCTCAGACTAGTCTGGTTGAGAAAAGTGAATCTGTCTGTAGTTGGGACAACAACAAGTGGCGAATGAGAAAGAAAGCAACTACCTGGCAGAAGCCAGCAAAAGTGCCAAACACCAGCCATGAGTCTGCAGTTAGGAAAATGAAAGCAGAATCAATGAATACACTAAAGGGAAGCAAAGAGCTTGCTCTGAATGAATACCACAACCTAGGAAAGGCATTCAGCGAAAGGGAATCAGATGTGCCCTCGTCCCATTACCCCACAGACTGTGCTATTGAGATCTTGCTGGGGGCAAATTACCCAAGCCAAAGATGTATTCCATTATGTCAAGAGAGATGGAAGAAATTTGGAGGTTTATAGGCAAGAACTTAGCCAGGGGATTTATCTAGCCAGAGAAGTCAAGGATGGCTGCCCCTATGCTTTTCAAAGAGAAGAAAGACGGGATTTTTTAGACTATGCATGGATTACCACGGACTGAATTGTATCTGCATCAAGAATATGTATCCCCTCCCTTTCATGAGGGACATGCTGGGTTACCTATCCAAGGGGAAGAACTTCACTAACCTGAACTTGAGGAACGCCTATTACTAAATGTGCATTAAAGAGGGTGATGAATGGAAAACCACATTTAATTGCTCTTTCGGTTGCTACCAATTTTGGGTGATGCCATTTGGGCTGTAAGGACTGCCAGCAGTATTCATGCAGTTCATACATTAGGTCCTGCATGAGCACCTATAGAAAGGGGTGCTGTGATACTTAGCTAACATTCTAATTTATACTGAGACCATGGAAGAGCACATAAGACTAGTGAGGGCAGTACTTGAGAAGTTGCATGGCTTTTATTTTTTTTATCCCCACATCTGCCCAGATAGCCCTGCCATCACCAACTTGCTCAAGATGGGGGGGGGGAGGGGAGAAGCCCAAATTGAGTCAGCCACTAAATTGGTCCTTCGAATGCCAAGCAGCCATCAAAAAGCTGAAGCAGCTCTTTGCTGCAGTCAACCTTGAAGCACCCAAACCCACATGAGCCTTTTGTGATCCAGGCAGATGCCAGTGATGTGGTAAGAGGGGCGGTTTTACTCCAGAGGAATGAAAAGGGGGAGTTGCAACCCTATGCCTACATGTCTCACAAATTATCTGATACTGAGAGGCCATGGGCCATCTGGGAGAAGGAGCCTTATACGATCCGATAGGCTCTTCTCATCTGGAGGCAGTTTTTAGAGGATAGTAAGATTCCATTCGAAGTGTGGATGGACCACAAAAACCTGGAGGCATTAATGACCCTGAGGAAGCTATCCCCCTAAACAGGTCCAATGGGCTTAGTAGTTTAACCGTTTCAACTTCACCAATTGCTATTTACTGGGGGGGGGGGGGAAGAATTTCTTATCAGATGCCCTCTCTTGCATACTCCAGTACAGAAACACCCAAGAGAAAGTAGTTAATATCATTGTCCTGTCCAAGCAGTCCACAACGCCAGTGCTTATGAAAAGCAGAGAACAATCTCTCTGCAGCTGGATGGGGACTCGTTGAGCCAGCCATTAAATGAAGCCTTGGGAGTGGATGAGTGGTTCCAGAGACATAAAATTGACCTGATGTGAAAGGAGAACTTAGCATGGAAAGGGAGTAAATTCTACATCCCAGCTAACCAGAGAGCCTTGGTCCTGCAGAGGAGCCATGACCCGAACTCCGCAAGGCATTTTGGGTTTGTGAAGATGCATCATTTGACAAAGAGATAGTTTTGGTGGCCAAAAATGAAAGGATGTACAAGCCTAAGTAACCAGTTGCTCCACGTGTGCCTCCATGAAGCACTTACCTGGGAAGCCTCCAGTCTTGCTATAGAGATAACCAACCCAGCTAACCTGTGGGAGGAGATATCCATGGACTTTATTATGGAGTTGCCTGAGAGTGCTGGAAACACAGTAATCTGGACTCATCATTGACCACTTTTCAAAGCAAGCACATTTTGTGGCATCTTCAAAGATTCCTTCAGCCCAGGGCCTAGTCAAGACGTTTGTGTAATACATCTACAGACTGCATGGGCTCCTGAAGTGCACTATCTTGGACAGGGGGATACAATTCATTGCAAAATTTTGGCAGGAAGTTTTGAAAATAATAGGTTCCCCCATGGATTTAACTCTGCCTTTCATTCTAGTACCAATGGAAATGCTTAACACAACCCAACTCATTAGTATAGTAATATGTTCACTGTTATGTAAAATATCAACAGATTAATTGGGCTGAGCTACTGTCTTTTGCAGAGATGGCATATAACAACTCAGTGCATAGCACCACATGTTTTACCTCCTTCAAAGTGGCCACAGGGTCTGAGTTTGTGCCCATGCCAGAGCTCCCACAGCAATCCCACCCATTCTCAGTGTCTGTAAGGTCCAGCCTCTCCTCCTCATTCAAGAAAGTAAAAACTCTTGAAATAGTGATATTTCAAAAGGAACCTTTTATTGAATAGGAGTGATAGCAAGATAAAGGAAAGCAGATTCTGAGTTCCTCTCAGACAAGAAATTAGGATAAAGGAATTAGAAACCACTCCATTCAGTCCGATGTGGAATCAGTCAATTCACAGGTGTGGATGTGTTATTGTAATGGCCATCCTGAGCATGTAAATGGGAACATTCCCAGAGTCATCTTCTACATTTTTGGAGTGATACAACCCACATGGCCCTCCCTCCCCTTTACATTCCCAAAAGGTGAGAAAATCTCAGGGTGCCTTGGCACCTGGATAAAGTGTCCCCTCCCCACCAAGAAGCCTGAAGCCACTGCCTTTTTTAGTGCAAGAAGCCTCCAGCCGCTGCTCTTTGCTGGTGTGATCCGCCTCCAGCCACCGCTGCCCGCTCAATTCCTGCTGGGAAAGAGGTGGCAGCTGGAGGGTGCTTGCGCTGGCAAAGAGCGGCAACTGGAGCTTCTCACACTGGCAAAGAGGCGGCGGCTTGTTGTGCCAAAAAAAAAGAGCAGCAGATGGAGGCTTCTCACATTGAAAAAGAGGTGGTGGCTACAGGCCAGTGTCTCAGGGTGGGTTCATGTGCCCAGCTGCACTAACAAATGCCGGAAGTAGCCACCTGTCACTTCCTGCTGCAAAACTCTTTTTGAAAACCCTGATTGTTAGGCAGTGAGACCCAGCAAGATAAGAGGTGTCAGAGAATCACCATTGCTGTTGCTGCACAAAGGTAAGTCTAAGGCTATCACCAGCGTCGCTTAGTCCTGCCTGCACCAGCACACCTTGCAATGAGTGACATTGAGTTGGCCATGCGCACTCAGTCACATGACACACACACACAGCCATACCCACCTAGTCTTTAGGGTGAACCGGTTGTTAAATTAATTGCATCCCACCACTGACCAGGGGAGACATGATAATAGTATTCCAATATATGAGGAGCTGCCACAAAGAGGTCAAGCTATTTTTCAAAGCACCTGAAGGCCAGATAATAAATAACAGATGGAAACTGATCAAGGGAGAGATTCAACCTAGAAATAAGGAGAAATTTTCTGACAATGAGAACAATGAAGCAATGGAATAGCTTGCCTTCACAAGTTGTGGGTGCTACATCACTGGAGGTTTTAAAGAAAAGGCTGGACAGTCACTTGTGTGAAATGGTTGAGCAAGAAAACTTGGACTAGAAGACCTCCATGATCCCATCCAGCAAGAAGCAATGGATGGAAAATAATCAATCTGGAACTAAGGAGAAATTTCTTGACAGTGAGAACAATAAAACAGTGGTTACCTTCTGAAGTTGTGGGTGCTTCATCACTGGACAGCAATCTCTCAGAAATGGTATAGGTCTCTTGCTTGAGCAGGGGATTGGACTGGATTACCTACAAGGTCCCTTCCAACTCTGTTATTCTATTCCTTCCTTCCTTTTTCTTTACCACTTACTCTCTTTATATTCCAAAGCACAATTTTCCATACACATCTTTTTTCATTGAACACTGTAATCCTCTCCAGAGGGCATTATCTAGATCTTTGCTTTGTCAGACTGCACTTTCTTTCTATTCTTATACACTCTATCAACTGGACCATCATGGCCAAATTTCTGGATGTGTACCATCTGTTCATAACTAACGTTGCTCTGCTTTCTCTTTTGACAAAGCTTTACCCTTCAGCCAGGGAATTGTGCTCATGAGTTTCAATCTATGAGTTTTGATTAATCTCTTGTTAAATCATATTTGCCTTTCAGTCAGTGATAGTTAGTTTGATGAAAACAGCATAATAAATCATGCCACAAGCATCATCTTTTTTTTTAACATTATTGCAACATACATGTCGATCAAGGAAGTATGGAGCACAATACAATTTAATGTCATTTTGATTCAAACAGCCAAAGCTGTGGAATCTATATGTCCTGAATTAAAGTATTTAATTTTTCCTGTTTCTGAGGTACAAGGATAAGTTGATTTGTTTGGCTCTGCATTTTTCTTGTCATTATGGGGTGCCTTCACCTCTGGGTATCACTCTCTGCCCTATTCCTACTACTTGGCATTACACTATTTTACACTTGTTATGATAACGCAAAAATGGCATTGAACTTAAATAGCCAGAAAAAAGGAACCAAGAAAAACATTTTCTTTTCCTACAACCACATTTTAATATTTCATTGTCATTCATGCCATTTTTAATTTTATTGTCTTTTTGAGTTTATGAGATTATACACGGGAACATACAAACTAGATATTGCCTTCTTTATAATGAGCATTGGTCTTTCCAAATGCAAGATTAGTGTATGTGAAAAAGAGAAATCCCCTGACTGACAGAATGAAACAAAGTAATTCATTCCCAGATACTATGTGCTGCAGTGTTATTCTTCTGACTGTTGAATTTTTACAAAACTAGTACAATAGCATAGAATTGCTGAAGTCTGTATTTGATGCTTATTTTATATAACTGCAGGAATCACTTTTATTCTAAACCCATAAACTTTTTTTAGAAAGGGCACATTTTCATCATTTAATATATATAAAAGATATATTCAATGGTTGAGGGTGTATAATTGTATCAAGGCTAATTGTATTCTTGAAGTCTTTAATACTTATTCTCTGAGGCTTGGGGTAGGTTTGCTTTTGAGACATAATCACATGCTTTTTATAATATATGGAGTTTGTCTTGTCCAGATACATACGATTTATGTTATTTAATATTGTTTTTTACTCTAAAAATTTAAGCCATTCAAAGTCAGACAACCTTGAAGTCTATGATATAGACTAAAATAATTGTGTCTTCCCATCTAAAAAAATGTAATTGCAGCTCACAAAAGTTCATTTTTTTTAATAAAGATTGTTAAATGGGAAAGGTACTAGACTTCTCCTGATTTTTGTACCACTACAGATTAAAACATCTCTTCTCCTACAATGAATATGTTTCAGAGATCCTTCAGCTTATTTCTTAAGTGGCATAAATTAAATACTAAATAGTTGACAATATACCAAGAGAAAAAGCAGTAGGCTGCTTTTGAAAGTTATCCTAATAGTATATGAAATTTCTGATCATGACCATCTATTAAAGTGGCCACAGTGCACTTGCTGGCCATGAATGGTCCCCATGAGATAAAATTTTAACTGGAAAATTAAAATTGTATCTGGAAAATAAATTTGTATTTGGAAAAAAGATGGAAATAAAACTAACTTTACATGTATTTGGAACATGTTTTCCCTGGATTCTATTTCTGATGCTCCAATTGCACAAGTCTTCAAGATCATTTTAATGGTAATGAATTTATTTACAATATGACTCATTTATTTCCTTGCAAGAGTCTACCATCAGCTCAGGAGACTGCTCAGTTTTTTCTAGACCACATTTTTCAGTATAACACTTGGTCAATCATGTGATCTCACACTGTCTCTCTTAAATTACACTCAAGTTTTGGAAAGCAATTTTCCAATTATTGGACAATCATAGTATTCTGTCATTCTCTCATCATCTGGCACTGATGATGAGATGATCATCATCTGGCACTATACAGTAATCTGAGATGAAGATGTTATTTGAGTAGTCTTTACATTGCTATGTTTTTTATCAGCTGGACAATTGGACTAAATTATTGTTTTTTGCAGAATTTCAATAGAATAACTCATTGCATTCTTCTATCAGCATGTTCCCCTTTCATATGATCTACAGCTATCATCCTCACATCTTACTCTCCAAGGCTCCTGCCTTTATTGTTCCTTCAACTTTTCACTTTCACCAGGAGACAGCTGCTCAGCTTTTCTTAAACAAATAGATCTGGCCAATGCTGTGTACAGGTATGCCACAAATGCAAATAGACATATCAAAATAGAAGATAACTTAGTGTTGCTTTCCACTAGATTTGTACCTTCCTTCCAAAGTACTGACTTAAAATTTTATTAGCTCTTTTCCAAAGCCAATAAATTACACATCAATTTAATCCGGTGGCCTTCCACCTATAGTTGTCTGCTTTAAGTTGAAGTTGGTATTTCACTGGTCATTCCTAGTTTGTGACATGAATAAGATAAATGTTTTCTGAATTCTAGAGACATGAGAGGATGCTTAAAATATTTTATTCACTGGAAGAGTAACCTTGAATTGAATAGGTCATTGAAGGACAAGAAATGTCCATGTGCTTCAACCTGTTTGCCAGTACTATTTGGAATTCCCAGAGAATACTATCCCAATGTCTTGCTGCCACTATCAAATACAACAAATCCTAAATCTATAGAATTAGAGTTTTGATGGCAATTACTGTGCAAAAGGAAGAAAATGGCATTTTCAGCCCCAACTAATTCCTCTCCCCCAAACATCCTGGTGATCTTGTTAAGTTGCCAAGGCCCATCTGCAAGTAAATTTGGGGAAAGAAACTGGTGCGCCAGAAACCAGTGCACCAGAAACCAAAAGACCAGGTGGCTGCTCTTTTGGTTTCTGCATAGGCATGCACCAGAAACCGGAAGATCATCTTCCCAGTGCGCACATGTGCACTAGGTGGCTGCTCTTTCAGTTTCTGATGCTCTCACGCACGTGAAGACCAGCTGGCCGGCACACAGGAACCCGGAAGGGCAACAGGCGATGAGTCACATGCCTGAAGAGATAGTTCTACATGCCACTTCTGGTACATGTGCCATAGGTTCGCCATCACGGGTATAGGGTCTCCTGTTTGAGCAGGGCATTGGACTAGAAGACTTCCAACTGTATTCTGATTGAGTGAATGAGTGAGTGAGCATCAAATTGCAAAACAAATATATGAAGAGAAAAGGTAAGACTGAGAAAATTGTGACTAGATAGAATTGTTAAGATTCTCAAAAATAGAGATATAAAAGCAAAAGAGAATGTATGAAATATGAATATGTTTGAAGCAAGAATTATCTGCAAGAATAAAAGATATAGAAAGGGATAGTGAGTGTTTTTATATAAACTGTATGTAGTTGATTTATTTTTATTACCTGATTTTAATGTCCTTTGCTTTCTACTAATTCATTTTTGCACTCTTTGTAAAGTTGCTTGGATGAGAAACTAATATCATGAGGGATGTATACGCCTGCTTAAAAAAATAACAGGAAAGGTGGGGTGGGTGGGTTGTTAAGTACTTTAACAATTTATTAAATGGCTAAATGGAAAGGCAAGGAATAAATAAAATCAATAAATAAAGTAGTTTAGTCATACTCTCAGAGGGCTTCATAAGGGGCAGAGGATCCTAGCATATTTCCCAGGGCACATTCTTATAGTGCTGGGTCTCTGTGCCTTCCTGAGTCTCACTGTTATCCTTTTGTCCACAAGTGCTCCTTGAAGTATTATGCCTTTTGTGTGTAATTGACTGTTTCTGATTTCATTGCAGAAACTCTGTGTTTTTAGAAACACAGCTTGAAACTATATATAAGGAATCAGAAAAATAACAGTCCTCCCAATTGCCATCCTTGGTCACCCAGAAAATCTTATGTCTTTTCTCTCATAAAAAAATTACTAAAAATTGTAATTCACACGTTATTATTAAAAAAAATTCTTGAACTAGAATTATAAAGGCAACCCTGAACTCTTTTTGACACAGCAGAAAACACCTTGACTGAATTTGTTATTTCATTTACAAAGCTTTTTGTAATATAAAATATGGAAGAATAAGCAGATAAGGTAGTTATTAAAAATGACAATTTACAAGCAATCCCATGTTAATAATGATTAATAGCATAGTATTATAGTAAACATTTTCAACTGAATTCTAAATTTTATATTACTTCCCAACAGAAGTAATTATTCAAATAAGATTGCTTTTTATTTTGAAGGCAAATGTTTCAGAAATGTTATAATTGTCTTCTGTACATAAATGATATAATGGAGATACACACATATATATTCTATTCAGGTTATTTAATACAATGGCTCAGAAATAAGATCCACCAAAATCAATGGAACTTATCTGTGTTTGCATACTTTCAGAAATCTATTCTAATCAGTTATTCATAGAAAACAGATAAATTCTAAATTTATTTCTTCTAACGCATAAAATTTTGTGAGATTTTATTCAATAGTGAGTACTATATCCAATTCCTAACGTGAACACATGAGTTTGTAAACGATTTCCCTTGTTAATTTTTAAAAATTTGTTTAATTTTTTCAAAGTTTTTTCAGTTCTCTTTATGTGGATTTTGTCTTCTTGTGTCAGGACGGACAAGTCTTGTTTTTCTCCGTAGTGATCCTGTTAAACCAAAAATAAATCAGATAAAGTTATTTTATTTATTGTTTTTATCAGTTA
Source organism: Myanophis thanlyinensis (assembly GCA_017656035.1). Classification (NCBI taxonomy): domain Eukaryota; kingdom Metazoa; phylum Chordata; class Lepidosauria; order Squamata; family Homalopsidae; genus Myanophis; species Myanophis thanlyinensis. Next base: position 20,699 of record JAEANM010000483.1, read on the forward strand.
AATATTCACAAAAATGTAGCAAAATACATTACAATTATTATTGCTTTAAATGAAAATACGTTTATAACAAAAATAATAATATACATAAACTGCTAGGATATATACAAGTTCAAAAGAAGGTATTCTTCCTTCAATATGCATTAGTGAGGAAAGATTATGGGATTCAGAATTGTTAACTCTTTTTTCCAGTGTATTGTTATTTCATTCTTTAATTATATGCTCACGCTAATATAATCCAAGTTCATATTTTGTGTAAATGGATTTAACAAATTTCTCTCTAAATATTTAATATTATTATATTTTATAAAGTAGTTCACATAAAGAATCTCGACATATTAATTACAATACATTTAAACATTTTTAGTTAAGCATAGTTAGAACATGTTAATATTAGAAACCTCTTCATACCTTGTGCCTTTCTAGATGATTGTACTTTTCTTACTGGGATGTCTAAAAATGTTGAAACCAATATTCTTTATTGTAAACATTTGATAATAATAACATAAGTTCAAAAGTTCAATTTTCTGACTGTACAGTATAGTGGGAAAGTTCAAGCAACATGGCAGTAATTATTAGCACTCTAGATTCTCTCAACAGTGCTAAAAACATTGATTTAAAACTTGATTGAGTCAAGATTTCAACAACATTTTTTTTTATTTCATCCAGATTTAAAAGATTTAATCCATACTATGCAAAAAATAAAATGGAGAATAATGCTTTATATCTGTAGCATGCACATCAGTTCAGCTATAGGGCTCACACAGAGAGAGAAGAGAGAGAAAACATGAAACCATTTCTAAGCCTCTCATTTAAGGGAAGTTTCAAGCATATTTTTTTAAAATCATTCTAATCAGCAACCTTGCCAGAAATACTGTTTTTTAGCTTTCACCATAACCACTTCCATATAGATAAATAATGTCCCAAGGAAAATAATTACAAGAATAATTTCATTTATTGTATTACTGACCTTCCCGCTGAATTTTCTTTATTTCTGTTTCAATAATCTGTGGCTCGCCTTCAATTCTTCTAGTGACTTTAGTATACTCAGATCCAGCTATAATAAGCATTAAAAATAATGATTAATATACATTATTTTTGGCAAAACAGTGACCCAGGCATTAATCTTGAGAGATGGAAAAATACATAAATAATTTTAATGTGTAAAAATGATATACATTATTTAAACTTTAGCACGAGGTTAGAAAGTCAAGGGCTTCAGAAAATATTGGCCAAACTACTGATTTCCTTTTTAAAAAATCTTAAAAATCTTTAAATCTTAAAAAAAAAAATCTTGGAGCAGCAGGGAACTACCATAGGATTAAAAAAGAGCTGATGTGGTTCCCACCTCCAAAAGAAATGTGGGGGCGGAACAGACCCAGGAAACTACAGACCAATCAGCCTAATATCAATACCGGGGAAGATATTGAAAAAATAATAAAAAATAGATATGTGAACATTTAGAAACAAAGTTATAACTAGTAGCCAGCACAGGTTTGTTAAAAACACATCATGCCAAACCAAGCTTATTTTATTCTTTAACAAAGTGACTAAATCAATAGACCAGCAAAATGCTCTGGACATAGTATATTTAGACTTCAGCAAGGCATTTGACAAAATAGACCACAACCGACTTCTTGGTAAGCTAGAAAAATGTGGGATAGTATCTCCATTAGATGGATTTGTAATTGGATGACAAACTGTACTCAATGAGTAGTCTTTAATGGTACTACATCGACATGGAGGAAAGTAAGCAGTACCACGAGGTTCCGTCTTGGGCCCAGTTCTCTTCAATATCTTCATAAATGACTTAGATAGTGGAATAGAAGGGGAACTCATCAAATGTGTAGATGACACTAAGTTGGCAGGAATACCCAACAACTCAGAAGACAAGCTCAGGGTCCAAAAAGATCTTGATAGACTTGAGCAATGGACCCTATCCAACAAAATGAAATTTAATGTGGAGAAAAGCAAGGTTTTACAGCTTGGCAGGAAAAACCAAAGATACAAGTACAGATTAGACAAAACCTGGCTCAAAAAACAATAACTGTGAGAGGGGCCTTGGAGTCGTGGGGGACGATCACTTAAACATGAGTCAGCAATATGCAGCAGCAACCCAAAAAATACAGTCCTTGATTGTATAAATAGACACATAGATTCAACATCATGTGAAGTATTAGTATGCTTTATAAAGCCTTAGTAAGGCCACACCTGGAATACTCCATCCAGTTTTGGTCACCACGTTACAAAAAATGTTGAGACTTTGGGAAAAATGCAAAGAGGAGCAACTAAGATGTTTAAAAACCTGGAGACTAAAACATATGAATGGTTGCAGGATTTGGGTTTGGCGAGTCTAGAAAAAAGAAGGACTAGCAGTGACATGATAGCAGTATTCCAGTCAGGGGTGAAACCCGACTGGTTCTGCTATTGATTCGGTGTGCACACATGCACGCCAAATGCACTGCAGTGCGCCTCTTTAAACCTTTTTTACAGGCACCAGAGGCAGCCAGGATTATCAGGAAGGCTCCGTAGACACGCCAAACAGCTGATTAAGGTAAGAAACAAAAAAAAAACCCGAAGCTCGTATAAGGGCAAGGGTGGGTGAGTAGGGCCAATTTCAAATTGCCATTACTGGTTCGGGCGATATGGTGCAATCCGGCTGAATTTCACCACTGATTCCAGTATTTGAAAGGCTGCCACAAAGAGCAGGCCTATTTATTTTCCAAAGTACCAGAGGGCAGGACAAGAAAGAAAGGATGGAAACTAATCGAGGAGAGAAGCAACCTGGAATTAAGTAGAAACTTCCTAACAATGAGGACAATTAACCAGAGGAATGGTTTACCTTCAGAAATTGTGGTTAGAAACTGGAGGTTTTTAAGAAGAGACTGGACAGTCGCTTATCTGAAATTGTATATGGTCTCCTGCTTCTAGGGTTAGACTAGAAGACCTCCAAGATTCTTTCCAGCTCTATTCTGATTGGTGATATTTAAAGGGCAAGACAAGAACCAATGGATGGAAAATAATCAAGGAGGGAAGCAACCTAGAACTAAGGAGAAATGTCCTGACAGTGAGAACAATAAAGCAGTGGTTGCCTTCAGAAGTTGTGGGTGCTTCATCACTGGAGACTTTTAAAGAAAGACTGGAGAGCCATTTGTCTGAAATGGTATAGTGTCTCCTGCTTGAGCAGGGGATTGGACTAGGAGACGTTCAGGGTCCATTCCAACTCTGTTGTTCTGTTCTGTTCTGTTCTGTTCTTCATTCTAGCTATTTGGATAAATCTAATCTGCCAAGTAAGTAAATACATTCTAAAGTAATAAAGATAAATAAAGTAATCATTATAGATTTAAAAGTTATAGATTATTTAGTTTTTTCTTGGCAAAGAATATTTAAACTGAAGGGTCAGGATCTCGTTTTTGCCTGTGTAATAGAGTAAATCCTTATATGTTATGATGGTTAATGTTCTCAAATGTGGAATACCAAGAAAGCTAACAATAAAATGGAAGCAAAATCCTCCTTGTGTGTCTGGCTGAGATTGGGAATGGAGCAGCATGTACTGTCACAGCGTCCTTTGAGAGGCAGTAATATCAAACCTCTGCTGTGAATTGGAAACCAATTCTCAAAACATGAGGTTCTCATAATTCTGAAGTAGCTACTTCTGGAGCTTTCAGTTCAAGTTTTCAGAATATATGCATGAATCATTGTCCAACTCTATCAGTCATTTCTCATTTACATGCAGTCTTTATGTCAGCTAACAGTTTTCATGATACTGTTATAATACATATCTGACAATAAACCTTTCTGCTGGCTCCAGCTGTATTGAGCATTGCTTGACGGCTTTCATTTTGTTGAATCATGGTGCCAAACCATAGCAACAGGATGTTTATTGCAATGATAAAGGACTGGAATCTTGAAACTCTTCAAGTCAATTAACTAATAATTTTAAAAAGCTGACATTAACATGCTTAATATTAAAAGGTACTTTCCATATGCAAAGAATTGTAATTATTAAGTTTTTAATTGTAAGTTTAAAGCATAGAATCTGTAGTTGATTGAAAAGAATATTAAGCATGCTTTTGTTAACTTATGAGCAATGAATATTCACAAAAATTAATAAGGCAAAAGATCTGGAATTTTCCCAATGTTTTTATAAATATTTCTTGTGAGTTCCAAATGCATAGGGTGTGTGTGTGAGAGAGAGAGTGTGAGTGAATCTTCAGTGCTCACTTGAAACTGTTTAAAGACTGAGCATAAACAATAACATTTATTTTTCCTCAGTATGGATTTGTGGAAGTAAGCAGAATACCCAAATATCTTGTTTTTGTATACAATCCTTGAAGTTTGATCCATATATTTTTCTTTACTTGAATCAGTCTTTAAAAAGTTAATATATTAGCTTGTCAACTCTTAAAATTCATTAGGATGAAATTAGTTTTCTTGCACTCACTAACCTCCCTGGAGGAGTCGTTTGATTTCTTCATCATCCAGTAAATGACCATCACCTTCAATGAGTTTAGTCACCTTGGTAACCTCTGACAGGATATATATTTATGGTATGAAAGTATTTTATAGGACAATATGGGAAAATATAACTACAGTAAATGTAAAAAAATTGATTTTATAATTATTTCATTTATTACAAATAATCAGTATTTGGCTAATTTTGCAGTAAAATTCAAGTGGAACAATTTGAATATCAATACCGAATGCTGAAAATCTTTATGTTATAAAGATTTCCATTGACAACATTCAGTACAATAAGTGATGTAGAGATTGTTTTTTTTATTGTTAATCATTATTTATAAATTGTATATGCTATATGAGTCAGGCAGGCTTTAAATTGAATTTAGAATTCAGGTGCTGTTCTGTTTGTATTGTGCGAATTTTCATAAATGTAGCCATTTCAGATAGCAAAAATGCTTCAATGAAATCCATAAATCATCTCAGATTAATCTCAGACTAACCTACTAACCTTCCTCTAGCAATTTCTTAAGAGTCTCTTCAGTATCTGATCCTCCACCAGCAGTGATTCGAGTATACTTCAGTTCAGGGCCTGAAAAAGATTCAGAAATTTTTATTTGGAATTTCTATCATTTATTTTCTGTACTCTTTATGTTATATTATGATCATCAGGAACTTCCTTTGATGTTATGTGATTATAAAATATTATATGTGATATGTTTGGTAGATAGCATGTCATATGCAGAATGCAAACACTGAGATTTCAAAGGATGGATGAACACTTGTGACAACTAAGTAAATGAATTGCTGAAAGATGTCCATATAGAATTCATTATTGCATTATTTATAAAAGATCAAACTTCTATTCACTTTACTGAGATTTAAATGTATTGTAAACATGCGTACAGTAAAATAAAAATCAGTAAGTGGAGCACATACAACTGAAGAAAACTTTTGAGTACAAATTACATCTGTTTGTATAGAGAGCAGAGGATCTATCTAGAATATTTTAGTTGGATGACTAAAGATTTCTTAATTTTATTTCTTGTGCCTTTTCTTAAGAAGCTATGTTGTACTATCAGTCATCAGAGAGACTATTTTTATTGCCAAAACTAAACACAAATTCCCAAAATCAGAACTTAGAAGAAAATTTAAAATAGTACATATTATTCTCCACAGATCAGTATGAAATTTGAATTTTAAGATAAAACTACTTTAAATGAATTTTACCTTGAATAATTCTTTCTTCAGTCACCTCTTTTTCAGTCACTTCTACAGGATGCCCATCAATTATTTTTGTATATTTTTTAATTATAGGGTCTATAAGAAAACATTTTAAATGGTTAATGGCAAGATTATTGCAATACACTGGACTGCTTTTGAATTTTAGACAATGGGGAAAGTGTTATAAATAGTTAATTCAAATGTTTTCATTAGATTGTAGAGATGCCTTGAAGAAAAAAAAGAGCATGCCAGTTTTGCCAAGACTATATACTTTCAAACTAAAAATTGTGTTTGTTTTTTTAAATCTGAATAAAAATATGCAGTTTGGCAGTTCAAATCTCACCAGGCTCAAGGTTGACTCAGCCTTCCATCCTTCCGAGGTCAGTAAAATGAGGTTTCCAGTTTTGGAGGGCAATATGATGACTCTGTAAAACCGCTTAGAGAGGGCTACAAGCGGTACATAAGTCTAAGTGCCATTGCTATTTAATTATTTTAAAACTGAATTTTTTGCTTGTTGGCTTACAATTCTATTGAGAGCTTTGAATAACAAAAATATCATGTTTCTTGATTATTCTGCAGTTGAAAACATTAATTGAATCACTAAGAAATTAATAGAATTGGCAAATTGTTATTGCTACATTTCATCTTAGGTCTATAGTTTAATAATTTTTAGCATGCAGAGTGAAAATTGATTTCTTTTATTTCCATTAATAAGAAAGAAATGAAAGTTAAAACATTGAATTTCCTGAATGATTAAAACATGCTAAAAGCAAAACCATAGATGCAAGACTCAGTCTTCCCACTTGTATCTAAACTTTGGAACTGGTATTTGGAACGCTTTTCCAAATCCTTCTAGTTAGAACTGCCCAGACCATGAAATATATTCACCTCCATGAATCACTTTAGTTATTGTCTCTCCTTCCCTGACCAGCTTAAATTCTGGCTCCCCTTCAATCACTTTGGTGAACTTTGTAATGGATGGCACTGCAAAGCATTGTTAAAACATCATGAAATGTGTTATGAAAATGATACGTGAAAATTTTACGTAAGTTTCAAAATATCTCTGAAAAAAAATACTCTCGAAAACATAATATCTAGAAATCAACTGCAGAGCCAGTTCTAAAGCTTCTGAATTTAGCAGAGCATGTTCAGAACAATATGTAATCATATCATAATCACAGTGTAGCATTAAACTGATTTAAATGCTTTGAGGTTTCAAGCTGGGTGGCCAGATTTAAAATATGAAAAATTGTTGACATACTGTATACTTTAACCTATATTGATATTTATTTTTGATATAATGCATATTATATAAAAAAAAATATAGATGTTTGCATGCATGGGCAGATTCAGAAATTTGCAGCTCTTTATCTTCTTCTTCTTCTTCTTTTGGCTGTTCCCATTAGGAGTTGCCAGAGCAAATCAACTGTTTCCACCTAACTCTATCCCCCGCATCCTCTACTCTCGCCCCAATTAACTTCATGTTCTCTTTTAGCACATCCATTTATCTGCTCTTTGGCCTTCCTCGTGACCTCTTGCCCAGCAGCTCCATCTCCAACATCCTTCTACCAATATAACTACTATTCCCTCCTCTGCACATGTCCAAACTATCTCAGTCTGGCCTCTCTGACCTTGTCCCCAAAACAGCCGACCTGAGCTGTCCCTCTGATGTGCTCATTCCTAATCCTGCCCATCCTGGTCACTCCTAAAGAGAACCTCAACATCGTCATCTCTGCTACTTCCATCTCTGCCTCTTGTCTTTTCCTCACTGCTATAGTCTCTAACCCATACAGCGTAGCTGGTCTCACTACTGTCTTGTACACCTTTCCTTTGATTCTTGCTGACACTCTTCTGTAACACAACACTCCTGACAACTTTCTCCACCCGTTCCAACCCACCTGCACTTGCCTGTTCATCTCTTTTCCACAGTCCCCGTAGCACTGGGCTGTTGACCCCAAATACTTAAACTCCTGCATCTTCTTGACCTCAGTCCCCTGTAACCTCCCTGCTCCACTTCCCTCCCTCTCGTTCACACACATGTATTCTGTGTCTGTCTCAACTTCTGTCTGAATTCCTCACAACATTCTTTCTTTTGCAACTTCCACCACTTGGTCTTCTTCTCTATCTTTCCTCTCCTCTTTGTCCTAACTTTCAGAGTCATCCTATACACCACCACCCAATGCTGTCTGGCTACCCTCTCTCCTACCACCACTTTGCAGTCACTAATCTCTCTCAGATTGCCTCATCTACACAGAATGTAGTCTACCTGCTTACTCCTACCTCCACTCCTATATGTAACTCTATGTTCTTCCCTCTTCTGGAAATAGGTGTTAACTGCAGCCATTTCCATCTTCTTAGCAAAGTCCACCACCATCTTCTAAGTTCCTTTCTTTAACACCAAACCTGCCCATCCCATCACCTTCTCATCCCCTTTGTTCCGCTCACCAATGTGCCCATTGAAATCTGCCCCAATCACCACTCTCTCCCCTCTGGAAATACTCTCCATCACCTCATCTAACTCACTCCAAAATTTCTCCTTCTCTTCTAACTCACACCCTATTTGTGGAGCATAACCACTGACTACATTCAACATTACCCCTTCAATTTCCAACTTCAAACTGATCACCCTGTCTGACACTCTTTTAACCTCTAAAACATTCCTCACAAGCTCCTCCTTCAGGATCATTCCTATCCCATTTCTCTTCCTATCCATACTATAATAAAACAGTTTGTATCCCCCTCCAATACTATGCACTTTGATACCCTTCCACCTGGTCTCCTACACACATAGTACATCTATTTTCCTTCCTTCCATCATGTCTGCCAGCTCTCTACCTTTCCTTGTCATTGTGCCAACGTTGAGTCCCTATTATCAGACCTATACTCCTGCCTTTGCTATTCTCTCTCTCTGTCTACAAATCCTTCTGCCTCCTCTCCTTCTTTGACCAACAGTAGTCCAATTTCTGCCAGCTCCCTGTAGGTCAACAGTACTGGTGACAGTCGTTGTTAACTTGGGCCTCAACTGATCAGGTATGGAATTAACATTGATGATTCACATATTTAAATTTGACATGTTTTTATGCCGGATGCCCTTCCTGATGCAACCCTCTCTATTTCTCCGGGCTTGGGACTGGCACAGAAGTCACTGGCTTGCAATCCCTGTGGTTAGATTAAATTTGTAGCTCTTTATAACTATAGCAGATCATAATTCCCATTTGCCATTTTGATCTTTAACATTATTTGTCATTTTTTTTATCAGCCATCTTAAATATCCAATAACAATGAACAACAACAACAACAAAACATATATTATTATTTCAGGGAAAGATGTTTCCCCCATTTTGGTTTCTATTGCTTTTTGGATAAGCATGGCTCAGATGATGGAGTGATATTACTACTGAGTACACCAACTCTTCTGTCTCCTAACTCAAATTAAGTACAGAAATTCTGCTGAAAAATATAGATTGATCCTTCCTCACTAACTTGTGGGTTTTCTGCAGTTCTAAGTAAATTTATAATTTTTGTAAAGGTTTTCATTAAAATATAATTGATTCTAGGAACAAACTGTTACTGAAAGTTATTCCAGTATTATATGCTATTTCCAAGAGAGATACTTGAAGAGGTTGCTTTTTGTTCTCTATCACACAGCTTACCTTCAATCTCCTTTCGAATTGTGGAACCACCAACTACCGTTGTAATCTTTTTAATATCTATGGGAAGAAATAATTGCTCTTAATTTGAAATAGTTTATTGTATTACCATTGCTTATATTTATTTTTGTTAATTTCATAATTTATAATTTTAAGAAAGTTATAACCCTGCTTAAACCAGGATCCCTTGACAATAGGCTTTCACCATCATTCAACTGAATGCACATTCAACATAGGACTTTCTTCAAAGATGATCCAGAAGGTGTAGCATGTGGCAGTTAGCTTACCAATGGAACAATTCCATCATAGCCATGTAATAACACTACAAAAATCACTACTGGTTATTACAAAAATCACTGGTTATTAGTAGGCTTTCAGGCCCAGTTCAAATTCTCTCAAGTCCCACCTTTCCTAGGTTGAATATGTCATTCTAATATTAACAGTACAAAAATGTCTGCTTAGAGTCTCCCCTTTGTTAGAGATGAGATGTGCCTTCTCTGTTGTGGTCTCTATATTTTGGATCTCTTTGCTTTGGAAGGTTCACAGAACTCTCATCCTTCTGGCATTTCATAAAATTATTAAAACAACACTATTCCATCATACTTTTAAGATGGGTTAAATGTTTCTAACCACCATCTGAGGGATTTCACTTAATTATATGTCTTTCTTTTCATTTTGTATTTTTACTTTGTTATATGTTGCCCAGTGTCTATGGTTTGGAGAACATTATAAGAACTGTTGAATAAAGAAAATCTTTGAATATAAAGTAGAGGACAGTTGTTGACTCATCAGCAATGGTATTCTAAGCAATGATTTAGAAAAACCATCCAATATTAATCATATCATGGGGTAAAGTCAGATTACTAGGCTGGCAACCAATGATGTGTTGGCTGCATAAAGGAATAATTACTACTGTTTTCTGTGCTTATTTCAGCTGTATTGGTCTTGCCACATATAAACTGGTACTAGCACTTCATGTGATCTTGACACTACCCCTGTTTCCAACTCACTAACTGATCAAGGTTAAGAGCCTTATAATAAAATCTGCAAACAAATAATCTGTTTTATTAAAGTATTATGGATTCAACTCAATTTATCTAAAGATCTACAGTGGTTTTGAAGGAACTTCTTTGGAGCTAAAAGCATTCCAATGAGACACAGCTAGCATTCTATATTATAAAACAAGCTCTGTTTCATCCCATGATAACCATCCAGGAGTGTAAGATGCACTTGTGAATCTTCACTGGCTTCATCATAATTAGTTTGAGTTTTGTCCTGAAATTATCACAAATCTGTTTTTTCTATTATGAAGATGTAGTTCAAAACTGAAGGAATTGGGGCCATAAATTCCATCACCACCACCCCATCATCCCTCCTTAGACCTTCTTTTTCCACATGGTTAGAAATAAAGTCAGGATAGTTTGTAGCAAATACAAGATCACTGTAATATTGTCATGTATAGCATAGCATGACTAAAACTGCCTCAAACATTCAAAATCCATACATCTTCAAGCTGCCAAGGCTGCCACTGCTGTTATCTAAACTGCTAAATGATTTTCCATGCCTGTAATTGTTTGCAATTGAACATTTTAGCTTTTAAACGACTTACTGTAAAATGTTAGTGGAATTTCTTTAAATGTGCTACCACGAACAAACTGTGAAAAAAATTGTTATAAGGTTCAATCAAATCACATGTAATAAGAAACAAGAAATGAAAACTGCTGAGTTACAGTGCATTAAGTGGGCCAATTCTATTACACAAGAAGCTTAATGAAAATCTGAAAATAAACAAAGTAGAGAAATCATGCAGATAATGGCTTCTGGAAGTTTTTAACAGTAGCTCTATTCTGGCTCATATACTCAGAGACTTGAGGAATGGAATTATCTTAAGGAATTATTTCTGAGTAAATATATCTAACATTAGAGTAATCATAGATTAGGAAGTAAATGCCAATTATATTCATTTTATTGTGAAATATAAATAATATAGATTTACAGAATCATCTTTGAGAGAAAAACTCCTTAAAACTTGTGCTTTTCACAGCAAAGAAGAAAAAAAATTAAATATTATGAAAGAGGAGGATGGGGGGGGATGTTTCCTTTTAGTTTTTTTCTTTTGACAGGACTATCACTGCCCCAGAAAATTACCAGTCCTATGGGGGATAAACCCTTATCATGACTAACTGTCCATTGGACCATGAAAAGGACATGGATAAAATGGAATGGAATTCTCTGCATTCTAACCATACCCCACACTTTTTCTAGAAAGTTCTTTCTCCTGGGTGATGTTGAATGGGAAGGAAAAAGAATCCAGGGTGTCGATCAATCATTGCCCTAAAATTGCTTGGTATTAAATCTCCAAGGGCAGCTGTAGCTTCCAATTGCATTGCAGAGGTAAAATAAAGTTCAACTATGTGAGAAGCATAGTTTATGTTGACATACTTTTCAATGACAGGAAAATTACTCATTAACATAGCCATGAGGAAGAGTATCTATGTCAGACTTGATGGAACTCATGGCCATTAAATTGTTTGCAAAATAATGTTTTATGATAGAAAAACTACAGACATATTCCCTGGATGGTAATTGATCTCCACTTCTTATTTAAGACTGAATTTCCCTTAATATTACTGCATATGTCTAAAAATGTTGCTAAAATATTTCTAAAATATTTTGCCTCTAGGTGAGATGGGTGGCATATAAATTTAATAATCATAATAAATAACAGGAAGAGGTAATATGGTAGGTAGATAGAAGTAATAAACATGGTCTGCATTCCTTCTACCTCAAAGCACAATCAAATAATCATACCTTGATCTGAATGTACTTAATCAATTTTCTGAGAATTGCAAGGAGCTGATCGTTTCCAACTGGCATATCTAAAACAATAAAAAAATAAGGCATTTGACAAAGTAGACCACAACCTACTTCTTAGTAAGCTGATGTTGTGTGGAACCCTGACAAGAAAAATGTGGAATAGACAACATCACCACCAGATTAATTTGTAGCTGGCTGATAAGTAGTCCTTAATTGTACTACATCCACATGGAGAGAAGTAAGCAGTATAGTGCCACAGGGTTCTATTTTAGGTCCAGTACTCTTTGATATCTTCATAAATGACTTAGATGAGGGAATAGAAAGGGAACTGATCAAATTTGCAAATGACACTAAGCTGATAGGAATAGTCAACACCCCAAAAGACAAGTTCAGGATCCAAAAAGATCTTGACAGGCTTGAATAATGGGTCCTATTCAACAATACAAAATTTAATGTGGAGAAAAGCAAGGTTTTACACTTAGGCAGGAAAAACTAAAGGTACAAACACAGTTTAGGCAAAATCTGACTCAAAAACAGTAATTGTGAAAAGGACCTTGGAGTCCTAGTGGACAATCACTTAAATATGAGCCAGCAATGTGTGGCAGCACACAAAATCTAATATAATCCTGGTTTGTATAAACAGAGGCATAGAATCAAGATTATATGTAGTATTAGTACCGTTTTATAAAACACTAGTAAGATCTCATCTGGAATACTGCAAACAATTTTGGTCACCAAACTACAAAAAATATGTCGAGACTTTGGAAAAAGTTCAGAGAAGAGCAACTAAGATGATCAAAGTCCTGGAGACTAAAACATATGAAGAATGGCTGCAAGATTTGAGTTGGCTAGTCTAAAGAAAAAAAGAATTAGTGGTGACCTGATAGTAGTATTTCAGTATTTGAGGGGTTGCCACAAAGAAGAGGGGGTCAAATTATTCTCCAAAGCACCAGAGGGCAGGACAAGAAACAATAGTCGGAAACTAATCAAAGAAAGAAAGAAACTGGAATTAAGGAGAAATATCCTAACAGTGAGGACAATTAACCTGTGGAAGAGCTTGTCTTCAGAAATCATGGACGCTCTAGTAAAGAAAATGTTTATTCGATATTACATGTTCTAACAGCAGCGAGAATAGTATTTGCTCAAAATTGGAAATTGGAAGAAGTACCAACAGAAGGGAAAGTGATTAAAAAAATATTGGCGTGTGCAGAAATGGACAGATTGACTATGGAAATAAGAGAAAAAGATATGGAGGAATACAATAAGAGATGGGAAGTCTTTTATCATTGGCTTGATAATAAAAATAAGAAGTTAAGATTTCTTTTTTAATTTTTAGAGTTTAAGAGAATGTAAAGTGGTATAGACTATTGAACAAGAATATATATTATAGTATGATATGATGTATGATAAGATGTATTAAGCTATGATTTTATGGTTATGATATATTGTGAAAAGGCAAACGTGGATTGTATAAGATTATATTTTTACTCACTCAAATGGTGCGCAAACTGATAGATGATGTGATTGTTGTATAAAATAAAAAATGTTTATAAAAAGAAGAAATCATGGATGCTCCATCATTGGAGATTTTAAGAAGAGACTAGACAGTCGCTTATCTGAAATAGTATAGGTTCTCCTGCTTGGGCAGGGGGTTGGACTACAAGATGTCCAAAGTCCCTTCCAGCTCTATTCTATTTTATTTGAAAAAACAAAAGGTAGTTTGGAGTCATTGTTAATTTAAAATTTCTGGGAAACAGGCATGTCTTATGAGTCATTTTTCTGATGTTGGAAGGATGGTTTAAAAGAAAACTCTCTTCATTTCCGCTATTATCTAATTCTCCAAGTTTTTTATTTTTTACAAACATATCAGCGTGTGAACAGTGTGGCACCTGAGTGTCATACATTTTGATACAAATAAAATAATACTGATCACATTTGTTTAAATTAATAATCTTATATAGTTCTGCTAATAGTTCACATATTTAAGTAATTCTAGTCTTTCATTATTTGGTTATTCAAAATTTCAATGTATTATCTTTATGTCCATCACCATATTCTAAATGCCATATCTTTTAATACAAATAAAATATTAAATGTATTTATTACCTTTAACAAGCTTATGAAATACTAGTAATAATACACATAAATACAATTTATGTTACTTCATAATCTTCCATTATTTAGTTGTTAAAATCATAATCCTTCATTATTTGATTATTCAATATTACAGTATGTTATTTTTATGCCAGTCTCAATTGATATAGTTATGTGTTCTGGTCTGTTGTATTTATTAAAATATTTGTACTTGGAAGGCACATCTGGACCACATGGTGCAATCAGCCCTTAGATCCACAAATGCCATAATTTTTTTTTTATAGGTGGAAGACTGTTAGTTCCTGCAGCCTTAAGCCTTTTTGAGGCTAAAAATTGACAAAATTCTCTACAGAGCACAAACAAGATTTTTTTTTTAAAGAGTCATTGGAAACCGTACAAACAAAATTCCTGCAGTCAATTTTAACCACACCCAGCAGGATAGTTGAGAATTCGGAGGAGAATTTTTCAAATTCAAGTTGATAACTTTCTGGCTGAAAATGCAATTATTTCTGGTATCTTTGACCGCTCAATCCTGATAGATAACTTTTCCTCTCCCTGGAAACAACCAATAGAGCACAAACTGGTCTTATATGGGCTTTCCCCATTGTTCATAATCTCAATAGGCTATGATCAAATCAAGTGAGTGGTATTCAACAGAATAGGAGATATGGAGTTCCAATTTGAAGTTAATAGAATACTCCTCCACAGTAGAGGATTAGATGAGGTATATGGGAACCAGCAAGATATATGAAAGATCTAACCTTTCCTAAGAGCAGAATAAGTGGCTGTGGTTTCCTGCGCCCAGATACAGCCAGCTGGAGTTATCGCTGGCCGTGGGAGGGGAGATTCTGTCCCCCA